>WNWK01039228.1:0-17550 GCA_009830355.1 Cherax destructor
TCCGCCACAGCCCAACCCCTAAACCGGGAAAGCCACAAAACCCAAAAAATTACAGGCCTAAAGCCTACAGAAATCGGGGGAAGACTTCGAAAACGTCAAAGAGACTGAACTCACCTTGAAAAAAAAACCCTACTCAAAAAAGACTTTGGTTTTCGACAACGATCTACACAGGACGTCAAAACTCATCCTGAACTATATTCGCATAAATAAAGCTCAAAACTGTACTACCGCCCTCGTGAAAAGATGTTAAAAAGGGCCCTTTTGATACTGTATGGCACGATGGCTAAAATATAAACTCTGTACCTCCTTTGATCTCCCTAAAAAAGATTAAACTATTGTGCAATTTCCCCTAGATGGTCGAACTATGGAATGGGGTTCATGAAACATTACTCTGACTATTTCACACTCCATGCAGGAGTCCCACAAGGCCTGTACTATCCCCTCCTTATTCATACACGAATGACTTGCCTGAACCACTTTACCCTAAACCCCCACAATTTCTTACGCAGATGACATAACACAACTCACTGCACACAAAACCCCCACCCAAAGAACACAACGAGAGGTCGATGGGACCCTGCAGGGGAACTCCAATGGAGAATTAAAACAAACCCCCTTAAAACCAAAGACATTTTTTTTTAAAAGACGTGGGTTTCACCCTGTTGACCTCAAAACCAGCACCTCTCCCCCGTATACCACAAACCCGCTCTGTTGTCCCCTGGGCCCTTTTGACACCAGGTTGACATAAAACCTACATCATTTTAAAACTCTGTTGCGGAGATTGCTCTTCTCGCACAAGTTGCGAGGGCTCACCCTGCAACTAAACTATTAAAAATTTTTGTTTTTTTCATTCCTCTGCTTTTCCTTTCCCCAAAAACCAATATATTTCGGGTAAAAAGGCCAATTGGGGGGGGAAAGGGGGATGATTTTGCAACCGGAATTCCCATCTCAGGACTAACACCCAGCTCTGAACAATTTTGGAAGACACTTTTGACAGACAAATTGACAGACTTGAACTTACCATGAACATTGGACTGACTATTTGGGTACCACAATAAAACGGCCTTATACGAATCACCTCTTCAGAGCTTTGAACGAACCTGCCCCTCCCCCGATACACATAATATAGCCCCTCTTTTACCACCCAGTACTTCTCTCTAGAATGACTAGTCCTAAAACCCGATGTTTTCTTCTTTTTCTACCTGCCATCCTATGAGAGTCGTCCTTGTGCAGTTTCCAGTGAAGCAACTTGTAGATGTCCTTTGCCCTCCTGAACACCTTGCCTTCCGGGGTTTTGCGTCCCGTCTGCAGCAGATAATACCTGACACTGAAACTGACTATTAAACCCCCTGCCTTGGGTTGGGTTTAGTCCCCACTCTATTTCTTATTTAAAAAATTTCCTCTCACCCACCTATCTTTGCCCTTTATTTTCCCCCTTTTTTTCCGGGTTTTTCGTATTTTACCATTCGACATAGTAGTTTGACTGTTGGGGTTTTGTTAAAACTTTCTCTTCTCTTCAGCTCTTTTCCCCTCACCGCTATTCTTCTTCTGTCCCCACTTTCCCCCCCGCCCTAGTGGGTCCTTACCTGAGAGTCCCTGAACTGAACTGAACTTACCTATTGGGGCACGACAAACACTCACACACCTATAAAATGAACAATTTCCCCCGTGGTTGTTTTGCAACAAAAAGGGGGGATTTCAATGTTGCCGGAAAATCGGAGAAAACAGGTTGAGTTTGGGGTGTTTTTTTTTAAATGAGTTGGGAGGGAAGCAAAAAATAAACCTTTTCCGGTTGCCTGGAATGTTGACTTTTTTTTAAGGAATTAAAAGGGCCCTTAACCCCAAAAGCACTGACCCCTACTGGGGCAGCACAATATAAACAATTAGAGGAAAAGACAGCCATCTAGAATTTTAACCAACTTCGATGTAATATAAAAAAATTCTAAATATTGATACTTGGGAATTTAAAGGGGGGGCACATATGTAGTTTTTCCTAAAGGGACAATGGCCATAGTTAGATTATATTTTTTTCCCACAAGGTTCTTGGAAGAGTTTGGTATCCATCAGAACCGACACTATCCCCCTGTGTTCTACATTTAAAACAATAGTAGTCCTGTTTTAGGCTATGCACTATACCCCCCCACTATGAATGAATCTAATATGAATAAGCTGCCACTATTATTATATAAAGAAAGTTTATCATGTTTTTTTGATGGCTGATTCTATAATGATTTGTCCAAGCCAAGTTGAAAAAGGGACAATGACTTTAGTTTCCCGGCCAATTTGCCATTTTTTTTACAGACTCTGATGGGCTAAAAAAATCATTGGAATTTTGGACAGTCCATACTGTATATTTATGTTGTGATATCCTAATATCTAGAGATTTGTCAGTCCGTCGCACATAAGATAAAGCTGCAACCACTGCAACCAATTCCTACAACCTCACAAAATGTTGCTTTTAATAGTTCGTGTATTCTTAAAACCTACTTTTGTTAAATCTTTCAGAGCATTCACAGGACAGATAAATTCTCATTATATTGTAGAACCAGAATTTTTTATTTAAGATGTTATCCTGGGTTCAGCCCTATGGTAAGTTTCTCTAGGTGCCAGCAATGTGATTCCACAAAATCTCGGGGGTACCCAGTTTCATACTTTAGATATTTTCCTAATTTCTTCATCTAAAAATTTTGGGGCTACATATCGGTAAGATCTCAGAAACATGGTGAAAGACAACCTTTTTACTCTAGTCTTATGGATGAAATAATAGGGGATTTGTAAGTGGCCCAAAGTCGGACCGAAACGTCGTGGTTAGCTCCTCTCTTTTTGTGCTGGTTATTTGTGTATGTTTCCAGTCAGGTATTGGCCTTTTTTTTTATTTATATATTGTAAATTCCTTTTATCAATACATTGTAACAACACATCTAGGAAAGGGAAAATTTTGATTCTACCCCTTTTTGAACAGTGAATTTACTAGACGGACCCAAAACATTAAGACTAGCAAGGGTATCCAGGGGGATATCATTCGGCCCAAACACTAGACATCAAATTTTTATCAACGATTTAGTTTGCGGGGAAGGATGTCTTTCAATGGCCTCACCTCAAAGAACTCCCAAAATAATTTCTCAAAAAAATAGACACTGGTTTCCCCTAGTCTTTCATCATAGTATTTTCCTTCAAACTCAAACTTGCAATCAACAACACACAACTTAATCACCTCAGTAATGGTGTTCTTATCAAAAATCATGGAGCGGCTAATTCTTCTTCCAAGATAGCAAATCGTAAAAAGAACTCAGGTGGTAACACAGTGACATCAAAACTTACTAGTCAATAATCTTGGGAAAAGTAAAAGTTTGCAGTTTGTCAATGAGATCAATATTCTTTTTTAAAGTAGCATCAAAATGTTGCCCATTTTAACAAGGCATAGTTGCCGATCCTACCGAGTTAATAAATTTTCGCTGGAAAAATGGGCTTCAAAATTTTAATCAAACCGTTTTATAAGGAAGGGGCCCATCTCACTGATAACTGTTTAATCAATTCCTCATTACCTCAGTAATGTGGAGAAAGAAGAGGAATATAAACTGCCTTTCTCAGATGTGTTCTACACCGTGTTGATAGAAAATTCAGGATAGGAGATACTAACGTGTGCTCATATATCCACTTTTTTCCACCCACAGCCACACAGCGCAAAGCGAAACCGGATCTCGCCCATCAAAAAAAAAACCACAAACAGCCAACACTTAAAACAATACGCAACCGAAAATACGCTTTCTTCTAATCATGAACTCCATACACCCCTACACACCTCCCCCCCAGGCCACCAGCCCCTTGTAACCCCTGAAAGCCCCCTCCACACACTCCCCATTACAGTCCCCCACACTCCCCCATTACAGTCCCCCACACTCCCCATTACAGTCCCCCCACACTAAAATTTCAGTCCCCCCAACTCACACATTACAGTCCCCCCACACTCACACAATACAGTCCCCCACACTCACATTACATCCCCCCACTCACACAATACAGTCTCCCCACAACTCCACACATTACAGTCCCCACACTCACACATTACAGTCCCCACACTCACACAATACAGTCCCCCACACTCACACATTACAGTCCCCCCCACCACCTTGACAGTCCCCCCACACTCACACATTACAGTCCCCCACTACAACGCTATCAATGCACCCACAGTTAGACCGCGATAACCCACTGGAAAACCTACGACCATATAAGTCACTATTCTTACAACCCTTCTTTTAAAAGTTGTCGCTAATACCCTTTTACGCACGTCCCACTCCCCATTTCCCCTCATACCCCATGATACAAACCAGGTAGGGCAGTCTGGAAGAAGGGAAGATAGGGTAACAAGCTATCCTAAGAGCCAGTACTATTCAGGATCAATACCTGGTTCTACGTGTTATTTCTCACTGGGTTTTCCTGCTCTAACATATTGTGGCAACATTTCGCTCTCCCGCAGCTTGACAAAGCTCCTAGAAGCGAGACGTTGCCACAATAAAATGTCCCATTACTTGTACTTGTGTCCTTTTACCTAACATATCGTGGGTAATTCTTCCCACATAAATACAAGTTTCTTCTTCTAAGTTCGGGTAAGTTGTAAATCGTTCTTGCCCCTATTTTGTGAATTTTAATTATTATTCCAAACTCCATTCTTGTTTGTTACTCTGAATATTGTCCCGCTAAACACTGATATACATCTTTAATAATCTATATTTAAATATAGGTGGTTTACCACCTGAGTAAATACTTGATCTCTCCTCAACTGTCTGACCAAACTTATTATTATTACATTATTAGTAGTAGTAGTAGTAGTAGAAGTAGTGAACCAAAAAATAATAATTGATGTTATTAATAATGTTAATGTTATTATTATTATTATTATTATTATTATTATTATTATTATTATTATTATTATTATTATTATTATTATTATTATTATTATTATTATTATTATTATTATTATTATTAAACATAAATGTACCTGAATGGGTTTAGGACCAGGACTCATAAATTTAACAAAATGACAAGTTAACAACCTCATAAATTTAAAAATGACAAGTTAACAACCTCATAAATTTAACAAAATGACAAGTTAAACCTCATAAATTTAACAAATGATAAGTTAACAACCTCATAAATTTAACAAAATGACAAGTTAACAACCTCATAAATTTAACAAGCAAGTTAACAACTCATAAATTTAACAAAATGACAAGTTAACAACCTCATAAAACAGTTTTAATTTGCTTGGACAATATTTCTTTATCAGAAATTATTTTTGTTAGTTGTTTAGTAATTTAGCGTTCATGTAATGTGGCTGTTCTCAGTGAACGTTTTGTTCAAGGAAACAGAACATTTGTTCACCAGTCTTGACCCAAAGTTTTAACAGAAATTTAAATCCTCTTTATATTAAGACCAAAGTTTTAGCAGAAAGTGTAAATCCTTTTATATTAAGACCAAAGTTTTAGCAGAAAGTGTAAATCCTCTTTATATTAAGACCAAAGTTTTAGCAGAAAGTGTAAATCCTCTTTATATTATGACCAAAGTTTTAACAGAAAGTGTAAATCCTCTTTATATTAAGACCAAAGTTTTAGCAGAAAGTGTAAATCCTCTTTATATTAAGACCAAAGTTTTGAAAGTGTAAATCCTCTTTATATTAAGAGTTTTGGTTTACACTTTCATGGAACAAGAGATCAGTTATTTTTAAATACAATGATACGGAAAATTATCAGCTGATTCTTTATTAAGAAAGGTTTTATAAACAAGAGTCAGCAAAGATATAGTATAGTGATCAGTACTCAGTGTGTATTTTGTATACAGTTTGATATTTGTATTAAAAAGCTTGTAATGTGTTTCAATTGAATGAACAGTATACTACAATGAGGAAGATTTAAAATTATTTTACAAAATCAGTTATATACAATATCATTTTAAAATAAGATTTTAACACGAATGGATTTTTTCTCTGTGAACTGGATATTTGTATTAATTTCTTTGTAAGATTAGGTATATTTTGAGTGATTTAAATGACGTTTGGGCTGTGTGTGGGTGTACCTGTGAATATAAGTGTGGGTATAGGTGAGTGTGGGCATGGGTGAGTGTGGGTATGGATGGGTGTGGGAATGGGTGGGCGTAGGCATGGAGTCTACCATAAATTTCTAGGATTTACCTTCAGGGATAAATCCGGATATGAAGCATGCGACCCCACTGAGTAGAAACGTAAGTGAGAGCGAGGCCTTCCTTCCCAGCCTGTGTGACAACAGTCAGTGACAACATACACGACTGACAACAGTCAGTAACAACCTACACGACTGACAACAGTCAGTAACACACTGTGTGGTTGACATAGTAACAACCTAAATGACACACATTTTTCTCGTAACAACCTACATGAAAACACTGTGTGGTATAACAGTCAGTAAAAACATGACACACACTGTGTGGTATGACAGTCAGTAACAACCCCATGACCCCACACTTTTGGTATAACAGTAACAACCTACATGACTAACACACTGTGTGGTATAACAGTCACAACCTACATGAAAACACTGTGTGGTATAACAGTAACAACCTACATGACTAACACCTTTGGGATAACAGTAACAACCCATGACTCACACACTGTGTGGGATAACAGTCACAACCTACATGACACACACTGTGTGGGATAACAGTCGTAACAACCTACATGACATACACTGTGTGGTATAACAGTAACAACCTACATGATACACACTGTGTGGATAACAGTCACAACCTACATGACACACACTGTGTGGTATAACAGTAACAACCTACATGCCATACACTGTGTGGTATAACAGTAACAACCTACATGACACACACTGTGTGGGATAACAGTAACAACCTACATGACTCACACTGTGTGGTAAACAGTCATCAACCTACATGACACACTGTGTGGGATAACGTCAGTAACAACCTACATGACTCACACACTGTGTGGTATAATCAACCAATGACTCACACATTGGTATAACAGTAACAACCTACATGACTCACACACTGTGTGGTATAAAACACAACCTACATGACACACACTGTTTATAACAGTAACAACCTACATGACGCACACTGTGGTTAAAAGTACAACCCACATGACACACACTGTGTGGGAAACAGTAACAACCTTCATGACACACACTTTGGTAACAGTCACAATACATGAAAACACTGTGTGGTATAACAGTAACAACCCATGACACACACTGTGTGGTATAACAGTAACAACCACATGAAAACACTGTGGGATAACAGTAACAACCCAGACACACACTGTGTGGTATAACAGTCACAACCTACATGACACACACTTTTGGTATAACAGTAACAACCTTCATGAAAACACTGTGTGGGAACAGTCACAACCACATGACACACACTGTGTGGTATACAAAAAACCTACATGAAAACACTGTGTGGTAAACGTAACAACCTACATGACACACACTGTGTGGTATAAAAAGTAACAACCACATGACACACACTGTTTGTATAACAGTAACAACCTACATGACTCACACACTGTGGTATAACAGTCAGTAACAACCACATGAAAACACTGTGTGGTATAACAGTCACAACCTACATGACACACACTGTGGGTATAACAGTCACAACCTACATGACTCTCCCAAATCACATAAATCACGGTCCAAAACATTATGACAATAAAGTGTGTTTTGCATGCTTTAGTTCACTCGCAATATGTTCTTGCTATGCTTTAGTTCACTAGCTAATATGTTCAGTATCTTCGGTTGTAAAAAATTTGTCATCTTTATAATAATGATAAAGAAAAAATATTTATAAGAAAAAAATAATGGAAAAGATGAAGATCATTATCATCGTTTAATAATAATTTATAAAAATAATAATAAAAAGGAAGGAAAACGAGAAAGACGAAAACGAAAGAGAAAAACGACGATGATTAATTATAAATAATAATAAATTATTAAATTTCATTTTTTTTTTTTCGTTCGAAAATGCTAATCTCTTAAAGACCTCATTCATCAAAGTGCTAATCCAAAGACCTCATTCATCAAAGGGAAATCTTTTTAAAGACCTCATTCATCAAAGTGATAATCCAAAGACCTCATTCATCAAAGTATAATCTCTTAAAGACCTCATTCATCAAAGTGCAAATCTTTTAAAGACCTCATTCATCAAGTGCTAATTTTTAAAGACCTCATTCATCAAAGTGCTAATCTCTTAAAGACCTCATTCATAAAAGTGTTTTCCAAGGACCTCATTCATCAAAGTGCTAATCTCTTAAAGACCTCATTCATCAAAGTGCAATCTTTAAAGACCTATTCATAAAAGTGCTAATCTCTTAAAGACCTCATTCATCAAAGTGCTAATCTCTTAAAGACCTCATTCATCAAAGTGCTAATCTCTTAAAGACCTCATTCATAAAAGGAAACTTAAAATATTTAATTCTCTGAAGCTCAAATGGTTTTTTGAATAAAATTTAAAAAGTATTTCCCCAAGAGCTTAACTAATTTATTTTTCTTATTTCAGGTTCTGTGAGCCTTAAAGAACACCATGGGGAAGTTGAGACACATAGGGGAATCTTTATTAAGGAAACGTTGCGCCACACAGGGGTTCCAGTCAATACAAAGCAGAGGGGGGAAAGGAGAGGAGGGGGGAAATCAGTCCCTCAGCCAGGATGTGTTCAGTCCATCACTTTGTAGGAAATACAGCATGGGCCAGAGAAGTGGTTATACTGTAGTCTGGACAGGAATGCCCGAAGAATCGACAGATGGGGGAAAGGGAAAAAGGAAGGGGAAGGATGGAAAATGGAAAAGGATGGGATGGTGGAGGAGAGGGGGTAAAAAAATCATGGCCCCAAACCCCTGTGGGCAAGTGGTACTGATGTAGTGCAGGTGTTGACTGAGAGAAAAGGGGGGAGGGCGGGGGGGTTCGCAGGCAGGGAGGTGGAGAAGGCGTCACACTGCCCCTGATGTGTTGGAAGGTTACTGAAACGTTCCGTTTACGAGTGAGGTGAACTGCTCTTGTGTGGTGTGTTTCAGTTTTATTGGACGTTGTAGCAGAGGATGATTAAGGTCCGGGGTAATGTCGTCGATTGGGAAGTACGATGAAATTGACGTTCCTTCTTGGAGATGTTTGGAAGTTCAGTGGGCATCAATGTGGTGTCAAATTGTTGAGAGGCCGAACCGACAATGCAGGTTTATGGTGGTGGTGTCGTAGTAGAGATGCTGGGGGGGAAGTCTGTGATTGGTTGTGGTAAGCAGTTGAACCTTTCATTGGTGGGAGGGGGCTGTTTCCGGGCGGGAGGCAGCTGATTGGTTTTGACAATGGTGGGGGCCCGGGGTGGCGGTGGACTCTCGGGGAGACTGGTGTAGAGCAAGTGTCATCTTCAACGCAAGTTTTTCCATCGGGTGCAGAAAAGGACGACTTTGGAATTATCTTTAAACCCATGAAGGAGGACTTGCTGGGAAGTTGAATGCGGGTGTTGTTGAAGGACCGGGTTGGCTGCGTTGTCCATTTGAGCAAACATCATACAGTAGTAGATTTTCGGGGAGATATCCTGGCAGAGTAGAGGTGGATGGGGGGTCCGCTGGGGTTGCGGGACTTGGTGGTTGCAGACGAAGGGCACAACATGGGTTTGGGAGAGTTCCTGGTGTTTTTTAAGGTTTTCCCTTTTAATTTTTGGGAAAAGGGACCTTTTTCGAACAGGACATTTGGCGCCAGAGTAGGTGATCACTTTTGTGATGTGGTAACATCACAGGTTGAGGGCAGGAAGAAAGTCGTGACCCTGCCCCACGGGGGAAATATCTTCTTGTTCTTCACGTGACATTCCTTTTAGAGTGACTGAGGAGAAACATGTCCGCAGGGGAAATTTTTTTGAATGCAGGTTCAAGGTGACTGGGGTTATGTAGTAGAGAGACAGCCAGACCATCAGAGGCCCCGGGCCCATGTTCAGTCTATAAACGTGTTTTTTAGCTTTAATGAACATTATTTGATTACACCTTCTAATTCAGCCCAATCGTTGAGATCTTCAATTGATTGCTTGATTTCGTCGGTAGTCATGGAGGTGATAGTTTATCGTCGCTTCATAAACACGATCGTTTTGCTCGAAAATGGTGATGTTGAGAGAACAAAGCCTTGATCAAAGGGTTTTGATAGCATGTGGTGAGAGGATTTTTTTTTGTTCCTCATCATTGATGAATGTGACAAGGAAGGCTTCGGGAAAAGTTGTGATACCCGAGAATTTCAACTACAAACGTTTTTAAGGGAGTTGCAAGGGCAAGCTTGGAAGCATCAGTGGGAAGAGTCCAGCCTTTATCTTCACTGGTGAGCCATCGTGATCAGGAAAGGTTCCCCAACGGGGGTCGTAGGGATACGGAAGAGCAGAGCTGCATGACCTGCCTAAGGTTATCTGGACCAACGGTAGTGGTGAGTGGAAACGGAGGGGCGGACCGTGGAACCATCCATAGTGTAAGTAGGTCTTCGAAAAAGGTTGACAAAATTGAAGAATTCCCATATCAAGTTTCCCCTGATGTTGTAGTGGGACTGCAACATTTCGATTTTTAAACGTTTTTAACAAAGATTCCCATATTTGATACTGTCTCAATTTTCAACTTGTGGTTTTGAAAAAATTTATCACAACACAATGTGGGTTTAATTTTAAAAAACATTTTCATGTTTTAAAAGAGGGGGAACAAAAAAAGCCAGTGTTTTTTATTATAAAACAATAAATTAAGAATTGAACATAATTTAAAAAAGTATTTAACTTTAAAGAGCTATAAGTATATAATATTTTCATTTATTGTTTATATTTTAGAGATATCCTAAATGCTTTTCATTTTTCCAGCCTCCCAATGAATGAAGATCTTACCCGTCCCAAAAAAGGGAAAGGGGAAGAGAACGATGGAATCTCGACCATTGTGGCGATGAAAACTACAAAAAAAATTGCCCCCCAAACTGCCAGAGTTGTGGATAGCCAAAGAGACCAAATGCAACCCCCCTGTCAAACAGATCATTATTGTTATTTTACAAAACCTAGACTGTGGGAAAGGGAAGGGGGGGGTAAAAAGTTTTTAAACAATCACAGTTTAATGATAATGAAGACACATGTGCATCGAAGGAATTTTTTTGGAAACTTTGCTAAAGGTATTACCTATCAACTTCGGATTGTATAACTTTTTTTTATTTCCCAAATTATATATTTTACCAAGACATTCGTATTTTCTATGGAGACAATCCAAAACATTTGTCAAAAATCACAATTACTTGCTCAATCAAATTTCGTTTGATGAATAAACTTTTCACTTATGTCAATAAAAAAAACCATGAAGATTTTTTACATGACTTTTTTCAAAAAAAATTTAAAATTTTTTCAATATGTCTTTAGTGGGTTAAATAGATTGTATTTAAATTTTTTAGTTTAATAAATAATACTATAACTTAAAATGTGAAAATTTTAATAAAAACGAATATTTAAAAAGGAAAAAATAGAGAAATCCTTAAAATCTGGGTAAATATTCAGAAGAATGGGGAAATATGGGAGTATGGGGAATAAATATGGGAAGATAGGGATTATATGGGGAATCTGAAGAAATGTGTGAGATATCTTAAAATATAGACACACAAAGGAAAATGAAGAAATATGGGAAAATAACTTTAGATACGAGGAAATATGGAAAATAAAGGGAA
The DNA here is from genome assembly GCA_009830355.1 of Cherax destructor. Lineage (NCBI taxonomy): Eukaryota > Metazoa > Arthropoda > Malacostraca > Decapoda > Parastacidae > Cherax > Cherax destructor. Next base: position 11,722 of record WNWK01039228.1, read on the forward strand.
ATATATAGACATAGTCATGAACTGGGCCCTAGGAAAGGTGACCCCCGGAAAACCCTCCAGGTATATTGGAAAATATAGAAAAGTATTGGTAAAATTGGGAGATAGTAGACCAAAAAGGCACAATACCGCGACTGGAACGATACACAAATATCCCGCACAAAGGAGAAAGAAACTAATGAGGACGTTTCGGTCCGACTTGCAACATTTACCGTCACACTTGCAACATTAACCGTCACACTAACACACCAAGATAAGGAAGCCAAAGAGAAGAAGAAAGTAAGTTTATTCAGGTATACACAAATACAGTTACATAGATTATCATACATAGCAGCATATGTGTAGACAACCCTCCAGGATAACCCAAAAAAGTCAGACAGAGTGACTGGCTCACGCTATGACTGGCTTTGACATGTGCAGGCAGTCTGTTCCATTCCTTTATTGCTGTACAATAAAAGGTGTTTGAAGCCTGGCCACTGACTGTGGGTACTACAAAGTTGTGTTCTCTCCCCCTAGTACTATGACTGCTTTGGTTCCCAGCCTTGACAAAATTGGCAGCAAGATATTCTGGACACTGTTTGTGAGCAATTTTATAAACTTGATTCAACTTAAGTTGTTTTACTCTGTCTTCAATATTCAGCATATCCAATTGTTGTAATTCATCCTGGCCTACATGCTCTCTTGGTCCCAGGTCCAGGATGAATCTTGGACCCAGGTCCAGGATGAATCTTACCATTTTGTTCTGGGTGATTTGCAGTTTATCTTTCAGTTTTTTTTATCAAGGCAGAGTACCATGAAGAGCAAGCGTAGTCAATATGACATTGTATAAGTGCTAGACATAGGGTCCTGCGAGCCTCAGTAGGTAGACACTGTGCTTGTCTGTAGAGGAACTTCAGTCTGGCATTCGCTTTCTTTACTACACTGTTCCCTATCAATTCTCCTGACATGCATGGGTCAAGGGGATTCCCAGATATTTTACTGAGGAAACTGAAGTGATGGATTCCCCATTACACCGGATATTAAAATTATTTACCCTGCTCAGTTTATATTTCGTGCCAAATAGTATGGCTTCTGTTTTCCCAAGGTGTAACGATAGTTTGTTGTCTACTAACCATTTGCTGCAGGACTCCAGTTCCAGTGTTAATACATTAGCTATATCTTGTGGGTCTTTACCTGATACTAACAGAGCACTGTCATCCGCATACAGTAGGAGTTTGCACTTGACACTGATGGGCATGTCATTTACATAACACAGGAATAATTAGGGATCCAGAATACTACCATGGGGAAATCCACATGCTATCGGCAGTGGTTCTGATTCCGTTTTGTTGATTTTGACAATTTGTTTCCTATTGTTAAGATAAGAATTAAGCCAGTCTATGGAACCTATGCCGATAGCTTGAAGTTTCTTACATAATATATTGTGGTTGACAGTATCGAAGGCGTTTTGCAAGTCTAAAGTTACCATTCCTATGAGGTTCCCTATAGAAATTTCAGTTCTCATGTAATCCATCAGATTAATTAGGGAGGTGTCGGTTGAGTAAGATCTCCTAAAGCCTGATTGGTAACTATGAAGAATGTTGTTGTCACTAAGATACTTAACTACAGGACAGTACACCGCCCTCTCTAGAATTTTGGATATTACACTGAGTATACTAACAGGCCTATAGTTGCTGACATCAGACCTACTATTTTTCTTGAAGATAGGAGTAACTCTGGCCTCCTTGAACCCTTCTGGTACTGTATTAGTGGTGATGGACAAATTTATTATGTGAGCAATGGGGATTGCCAGTTCAGAGGCACCATCTTTTAGGAACTTAGACGTGATGTTATCTGGGCCGGTGCTATTAATTGGGTTTAACCTGCTTAGTTCTTTTTGCACGAAGTCATGAGATACACTTACTAGTTGACAACTGTTTGGAGTTACTCCTTTATTGGTATAGTATGTTTTAAACTTATCAGAGTCTGTGTTAAAGGTATTTGATGCAGATGGTAGCTTACTTACTAGTGTTGAGGCGACAGTTGTGTAGTATGAATTAAAACAATTTGCCACTTTAGTTGTTTCGTGGCATACCTCGTTATCGACATTTAGTACTATGTTAGATCTATCTACGGGTTTATGGCTATACCCCAACTGTTTGAGTTTTTGCCAGAGCTTTCTAGGGATATTCTTGTACTCTTCGATTTTTGAGCAATAGTGCCTTGCCTTTGCGCCTTTTATAAGCCTCTGCACTCTGTTCCTCACCCTTTGGAATTCATTTAGTGCTTTAATATCCTGTCTGTTTGCCTTAAGTCTTTTTATCAACTGATCTCTGAATTTCATATTATCTAATATCTCAGTAGTCATCCAGGGTTCAGTTCTTCGTTTAATCCTAACCTCTTTAACAGGTGCAATATTATCAAGGATGGCAGTGAACATTGTTTTGAATTTTTCCCAGGCATCATTTACGTCCGTGCAACTTCTTATCACTGACCAGTCACAATTGTGTAGCATATTTACCAGTGTTTCTTTACTGTAGTTTCTAGTTGACCTAACTTTTATTGTCCTGTGTAGGCCTATCCGTTCCCTAGTAATTTTCCTGGTACAGTAAATGATGAAATGATCACTAAGACCTGTGTTAATGACCCTGACTGACTAATGTTCTCAGGGCGGTTACAAAGTATGTGGTCAATTAGGGTGGCTGAGAACTGTGTGATCCGGGTTGGTGTATTAATTAGTTGAGTGTAACTATTTAAATCCAGAATTTGCTAATACCTTTACATAGCCCGTTATTTTGCTGTTGAAAACAGATGTTGAAGTCTCCAAGTATTACTGTCTCGCCATTGTTATCAAGTCCGGACAAGACTCTCGAAAAGTCCTCTAAGAACTGGTCATAGGTGGGAGGGCGGTAACTAGTTCCTACTAAGATGGGTTTGGTCTTGGGGAGCAACACTTCAAACCATAGAATCTCCAGTTTATTGTCATTTAAGTCAGGTCTTGGATTATAGGCTAATTCGTTTCTTATGTAGGCACATACCCCACCACCTTTTCTATTCCTATTTTGCGTTTTATATTGTAACCTTCTATTTTGACCTCGTCGTCAGTCACCGTATCATCCAACCAGGATTCCGAGATGGATATAACTGCCGCTCTAGTTCTGTTAGCTAGAATCATAATATCTGACAATTTTGGAAGAAGTGATCTTGCGTTGACATGAATAAAGTGAAGGCTTGTTTTCGTAAAACAATCATAATCATCAATAAATGGCAAGGTTCATTAGCATTAAAAATAGGTAAATCAATGTCATCATTGCTAAAGGGTAACTGTGCCAAAGTGCATTTGTTAAAAACAAAATGAAATCTGGCACCATTACCATAATCAAACACACATCCATTATGCACCCACCCCATACACATTTTACATACGGTAAGTTTACTATTCTTCTTTCGTACCTTAGTACAGTGTATACATATGTCTGGTGGTGTCTGAGATATTAAGAGTGGTTCTATTGTCTTACATTGACCTATCTGTGCATTACATAGAGAGTTATTCCTAGCAACTAGACCGTCATTATCACCATGATTTATCTGTCTGTTTTGCACCTGTACATAGATTTAGGTCCTGGGTTAGTATGGATATCACCACTTAATAGCGCCACTATAAAAGCTGTGCGCCACTGTGTTTGTTTGGATATGTGGGGTTGCCATACCTTGCAGTGTCTGGTAGGATGGCCACTGTTGGGCTTTCACTTTCGAGGGAGCTATCACCCCATTCATCTTTTCCAGTCCCCATGACTGATTTCCTTCTTCCGAGAAATGTATTATAATGAGAAAATGGAAGCCTGAACCCCTCTTAAGCCAGCCATGTTTACTCTTCACTCTATCACTTCACACAATTTTTTTTTTTTTTTTTTTTTTTCATTAAAAAGAAACCACTGATCCTATCAGACACCTAGCAATGGCCTAGTAGCTACTCTAGAAATTACCACTGGTTACTAGTAAGTTTCCTGTTATCGCATACCCCATTACCCTTTACTTCAGAAACTCCCTGGCGATGTCCGTCAAAGCCTCCATCAATCCCATTTAGCGGGGTTCGTCGTGTTGTTGTCTGATTCCTCGTAGAGTTGATGTGTCAGCCATTTTTAAAAGCAGTGAGGGAAAAAACGGCCACTGCCCTTGACAGATTCCTTGGAGTTTTGTCGTTAGATTTGGTGTTTTCTCCTATGTTTCCCTCCTAATGAACACTGGTCAGTTAATATGGAAGTCAACTATTGAAAAAATATCCTTGGTGTTTAACTAATCCACTTCCTTCGCATTTGCACTGAGGAAAGAAACCGCCGCTGTAGCCTGACAGTTTCCTTGGAGTTTGTTTTGTAAATTTAGCGGTTTCTCCTGTGTTTCCCTCCCATTAACACTGGTGCAGTTGATATGAGGTCAGCTACTGTCAGTATAGGTTAGAACGTCGCTTCGTAGTTGCACATCTGGCAGTAGCTGGTGATGAATGCCAGTCAGCCATGTTTAAATGTTCACTTCGCTCCCTCACCTGGCACTGACTAACCCTCACCTGGCACTGACTAACCCTCACCTGGCACTGACTAACCCTCACCTGGCACTGACTAACCCCCACCTGGCACTGACTAACCCTCACCTGGCACTGACTAACCCTCACCTGGCACTGACTAACCCTCACCTGGCACTGCTCTTACACTACAGACCTGTCAGTTTCCTTGTAATTTTGTTGATTAGGTTTTCCTTAGGTTGACTTCACATTGAACACTGTGCAGTTGATATAAGAGTCAGTTACTTCAGTGTTGTGGAAAACATTGCTTGTCTGGTTGTACGTCTGGGAGCGGGTCTGTATTTGAATGCCGGTCTCCTGTTTTGGTCCTATTTAGTCCATTTCGCTGTGGACATAGTGGACATAGTAGTGTGAGTGTAAGGGCTCCTTCAGACCCCCAAACAGCGTTTGAAAGGACCCCCTCCCCTCCTCCTTATGGAAAATAAACATAGAAAAGTAAATGATAACAAAATAAGATCAATAATTTTTATTAAATAAAAGCAAAACCTGAAAAATATTAAACAATTAAGTATGAACTCGTCCTAACTGGAAAAAATAAATACATAAATAAATCAAAGGAAGCAAGACTAATATGTACAGAAATGGTTTTCTGAATTGCCGTAGGTATGGCAACGTGCACAGCAATAGTGGATAGGGAAGCCAGTGATAGCGCTTTTTGCTGCAGGTGATCGTGACTTGTGAAGTCCTGCTCCAAAGGCAGTGAAGATACTCAACTTAGCAGCCTAATTAAAGGAGTTGGCTGCCGGCCGTGGTAGACAAATGGAGATAGGCAACTTGTCGGTTCTCTGAACCATTTATCTACATTCCCGTCAGACACAACAACATCTTGGCTCTTAATACAGGAATCCTTCACTTGCCTAACCTATAGGCATGACCTACTTTCACATTTGGATTTGTCAGTATGATACCACCTACGACTGCTTCACCTCACCAGTCTACAGTATATAAGCCACTGGTTCGTACGTCGGACTGCGTGCGGCCAGCAGTAACAGCCTGGTTGATCAGGCTCTGATCCACCATGAGTCCTGGTCACAGACCGGCCCCGGGGGCATACTCCAAGTATGCAGTATTCTCTTCAGGACTGATTACATCGACTCAAGGATGAGGGACTGATTACCTCAAACTCCTCTTGTTTTTCACCATTCTCCTTTGTATGAACTGATGAAGCTACTGTGTGGCGAAACGTTTCCTCAATAAAGATATCCAAGTGTTGCACATGTGACCAATTTATTAACAGATCAAATACTTTTGTGTTTTTAAATCGTCAAAAAGAT
>WNWK01039229.1:0-17550 GCA_009830355.1 Cherax destructor
CAAAAGTAAAATTTATTAATAGTAAAAAAATGGCTTGAAATAAAATTTTAGGCAGTTAAGGTGATCAATAATATATAGAAATGAGGTTGGAGAAAAGGATAAAAGGTAAATACTATTTTTAGCAATTAAGGTGATCAAAAGTAATTATAAATTCTAAGCAATTAAGCTGATCAAAATATATAGGAATGTGGGTTGAAAAATGGGCACAAGTAAAAACTGTATGTATTTAAAAATAATAAAAAAACTATTTGTCAAAAATATTCATCAAAGGATAGATAAATACTTAAATGAGGTAGATGGGCAAAACATACACTACACTATACGTAGGGACAATTCACAACTAACCCACAATACCATGACTGGAACAATTCACAACAAACACACAATACCATGACTGGAACAATTCACAACTAACCCACAATACCATGACTGGAACATTTCACAACTAATCCACAATACAGTGAATGGAACAATTCACAACTATCCCACAATATTATGAGTGGAACAATTCACAATTTCACAGCGACAATTAGAACACTGACAGTGTTTTTCAGTGTTCATGTGGTCCCACACACTATACAAATTCTCTAAAATAAACGCTGCCTATTATAAACCTACAAGGGGACCAGAAGGGCATTAAATTGCCCATTTCTAATCAATGTTCTCAGCTCCATTGAGAAATAAGATTGCTTTGAAAAGCAGCCAATGCTAGGATTACAGTGGACCCTTGAAAATCGTCATTAATCTGTTCCAGAGAGTCTGCCGAAATTCAAAATTGGCGATTTTCAAAACCATTTTCCCCATAAGAAATAACGTAAATCAAATTAATCCGTTTCAGACACCCAAAAGTATTAACAAAAATATTTGTTTTTACATGAAATATACATTTATCTACACAGAAAACAATGAGACATGAAGAATAAAACAATAATAACATGACATTTACCTTTATTGAAGAGTTGTTGATGTGTGGAAGACGTGAGGAGGGTAGAGGATGGAAGAGTTACTATTGTTTGGAAGGGGCATCCCCTTCCATAGACTTCAGGTACCAAGTCCTTTTCTGGGGTTACTTCCCTTCTTTGTCTCTTACTGCCACAGTACATTCATTATTTACTTTAAAATATTTGTAGTCTTAACCCTTTGGGGGTCGACAGGCCTTCTCGGAAACACGTTCTCAGGGTCGAAAGTTTTTTGGAAAAAAAAAAAAAATTCATAGGAAACGATAGACAATCTTTTTCCGATCATAACGCCACCAAAAGTATGAAATTTGAATGAAAACCTATGGAATTATGCTCTCGCGAAGTTATCGGCCTCGAAGATGTTTACACATCGGCGATTTCGCCCACTTTGAGCCCTATTTTTGGCCAATTCCAATGTTCCAGTCCACTAAAATCATAGCTAATTTGCTAGAACTCCATTTCTTCTATCGATTGAGTACAAGAAACCGCCTATTTACCAATTTTAACTACCCAAAATAGTTGTCAGAAAATGGCAATTTGGCCAATTTCACACAAATTTCAAACGATGCCAATTTCAAAATAGGGTCCAGAATAAACAAGGCAGACATTCCTGGCACTAAAATAACATCTTCTCTGTTCATTAGTCACGTCTCCAGGCCCCTCTTACATTACTTTTGATTTCCATTTTGAATTTTTATTCTCACAAAAAATAGAAGATTTACTGTTATGTATACAACTGCATCATTGTAAAAATGGTATAAATAATATCAGCACACTTGTGCAAAAATATTAGACTTGCCAGTTGATGTGTATTAGACACATGGTGTGATTTGTTTACTCTTGAACATTGGCTAAAATCGAACATTTTCGCTACTTTGAGCTCAATTTCAAGGTACTTGTCATTGTCAAACCAATCAAAATCATCTCTATTTCTGTAATATATCTTCCATTCTATCAAATGAGACAAGAAAACGAGAATAAATCAATAAATACCATACGAAAATAGACTGCAAAGTCGCTGTTTTAAACGAAAAAATGGTCAGAGTTTTTTTTTTCTCATTATGCACTGTGTGCTGCAGGAATTTTTTTTTATACTGCGCACACTGACCACACAGACCCATTCTTTCATATGTAGGCCTACCAGCCGTTTCCCGCTTAATTTGAGGCCGCTAGAATTTATGCGTACTAGTACGGCACCGACCCCTGCTCGTAAAACGTACTAGTACGGCACCAACCCCGAAAGGGTTATTGTAGGGAGAAAGGTGTGTAGTATTTATTTGTAGGAATTCAGTGTAGGTAGCCTGTAGACGTAGGTACACGTATGTAGCCCCCCCCAGGCTACACTACACAGCCATACTATTACAAACACAGCCATACTATTACATACACAGCCATATTATTACCATGTTCACTGAGTTTATTTGTTTCTAACAACTACCTTTAGATGCCATCATAAACAAAGGGAGAAGTAATGAATAATTCATGCCGAAAATTGTAAACAAACGCGTATGAAGGGCGGTTACTGCACCAGACGCCAGATTTACAGTTTTGTCTAACACTGCATCAGAGAAAACGTAATGTTTACTCTCCACCCGACTCACCACTTGATAGCATATAAACATTGATACAATGTTTATATGCTATATGATATGTAACATGTTTTTTATATAATTTTGAAGGAAATATCATTGATGGAGTAATGAAAATGTCTATATTAACCTAAAATAAAACATTTAACCTAAAATAAGACATTTGTTTGATCTTGGTGTGGGGAAGTACATACCCTGGCTGGTTTGTGTGGGGAAGTACCCTCCCTGGTTTGTAGGGAAGTACCGTGGCTGGTTTGTGTGGGGAAGTACCCTGGCTGGTTTGTGTGGGGAAGTACCCTGCCTGGTGTGGGGAAGTACCCTGCCTGGTGTGGGGAAGTACCATGCCTGGTGTGGGGAAGTACCCTGCCTGGTGTGGAGAAGTATCCTGCCTGGTGTGGGGAAGTACCCTGCCTGGTGTGGGGAAGTACCCTGCCTGGTGTGGGGAAGTACCCTGCCTGGTGTGGGGAAGTACCCTGCCTGGTGTGGGGAAGTACCCTGCCTTGTGTGGAGAAGTACCCTGCCTGGTGTGGGGAAGTACCCTGCCTGGTGTGGGGAAGTACCCTGCCTGGTGTGGGGAAGTACCCTGCCTGGTGTGAGGAAGTACCCTGTCTGGTGTGATCTTTCTTTAATTATATCATGTTTCTCGCCTTCTTTAGCAAAGAGCTGGCACTAGGAGCTTTCTTTGGGCCCATGGTGGCTTATTTAGCAGTTGCAAGCACTAAAACGAATGAAATATTAAGAAATGTATCGTATGAATGCGTGAGGTGATCGTGACTCGCTGGTAAACAATGGCACACTAACTCTGAATGGTGTTTGTGTGCCCGCGGTGGCTGGGAGGCCGCTCGGACGCGCTTCATACGACCGCCGATTTTTAAGCCAAAGGACAAAAATCAAGCCAATATTTTGGTGAAAAAAGTTGCCGATTTTCAAATTTGCCGATAGTCGGAGTTTTTTTTTTCTCATTATGCAGTGTGTGCTGCAGGAATTTTTTTATACTGCGCACACTGACCACACAGACCCATTCTTTCATATGTAGGCCTACCAGCCGTTTCCCGCTTAATTTGAGGCCGCTAGAATTTACGCGTACTAGTACGGCACCGACCCCTGCAAGTAAAACGTACTATTACGGCACCGACCCCGAAAGGGTTAAACCACTGAGTCAGTGGGGAAGTCCTACTGCTATCCCCAGCCACCCTCACCCACCCACGCATCCCTCCCAGCGTTCAGTTTGGTTGATACGAGTGCAGGATGACAATAATCGGAAGCTCGCTGTGTTTATTTACATACATTTTCTCATTTTCATTGAATTTTTATAAATCTGCTAAGCAATCATGGCACCCAGTAAGCATACAAGTGTTCCAGCAAGTGACAAGAAAAGGTTTAAGCGTTCAAGTCTAGGAATTACAAAGAAAATCGCGATATTAGATAAGCTTAAGAGTGGCTCGCATCAGTTCGTACAATTAAGAAGAATGAGGCGAATATACGAGCTTGTGTAATGAATAACCCAAAATATCATCTCATAAAAACAATGACACGTAGGTCCCAACAAGTAAATAAAACAGAAAACTTGTTGCTTGAGTGGATCGAACAGAAAACAAAGAAAGGTGCACCACTTAATTTCCTCTTAATTAGGGAAAAGGCCTTACAGTTGTTTAAAGCAGTGTGTGATAAGGAAGGAAAGCCTGAAAACGAGTGTGTTTAGCGCAGGCTGGTTCCAGAACTTTAAGATGCATAATAAGTTACATAATACAGTGGAACCTCTACTAATGAGCGCATCCACGTGTGAGTTTTTCCAGATGCAAGCAGTCGATCGGTCGATTTTTTGCTTCCATAGGCGAGCGAAATTTCCAGATGCGAGTGGGCCTCAAGGGAGGTTCCTTGACGCTGGTGAGGGGCTCTTGCCCTTGATCTAGGGAATTGGATCTCATTTGTTTGCTGGACTATCTTATTGATGGAAAGATGTTTCTTAATGTACATCAAAATTGAAAGAAATCTGACAGTAAATAACTGAGTTCATTTCTCAGCCTTAGCCGGCCCTTAGCGGTATATTTTCGTATGGTTTTTATGGTTGTATTCTCGTTTTTTTAGTCTCAATTGATAGAATGGAAGATATATAACAGACATAGATATGATTTTGATTGCTTTCACAACGAAAAGTACCTTGAAATTGAGCTCAAAGTAGCTGAAATGTTTGATTTTTGGCGATGTTCAAGAGTAAACAAATACATACCTGTCCGAATGGGTTGATATTATTTGTACAATTATTACAATAATGCAATAGTCTGCATAACAGTAAATCTTCTATTTTTTGTGTGAATAAAAATTCCAAATGGTAAGCAAGAGTATTATAAGAATACATACGTACTACTACTACTACTAATAATAATAATAATAATGATATGTATAATATAATAATTATTATTATAAGAATAATTATCAAGTAGTTGGTAGGTAGTAGGTTGGTAGACAGCAACCACCCAGGGAGGTACTACCGTCCTGCCAGGTGACTGTGAAACAGAAACCTGAAACTGTTTTACATGATGGTAGGATTGCTGGTGTCTTTTTTCTGTCTCATAAACACGCTGGATAACAGGTATATCTAGCTACTTCTACTTACACTTTAGATCACACTACACTGGCATACACATGCATATATATACATACACACATCTAGGTTTTTCTTCTTTTTCTTAATAGCTCTTGTTCTTTTTATTTTCTCTATTGTCCATGGGGAAGTGGAAAAGAATCTTTCCTCCGTAAGCCATGCGTGTCGTATGAGGCGACTAAGATGCCGGGAGCAATGGGCTAGTAACCCCTTCTCCTGTACAAATCTACTAAAAACGAGAAGAAGAAAAACTTTATAAAACTGGGTTGTCTGAATGTGCGTGGATGTAGTGCGGATGATAAGAAAGAGATGATTGCCGATGTTATGAATGAAAAGAAGTTGGATGTCCTGGCCCTAAGCGAAACAAAGCTGAAGGGGGTAGGCGAGTTTCAGTGGGGAGAAATAAATGGGATTAAGTCAGGAGTATCTGAGAGAGTTAGAGCTAAGGAAGGGGTAGCAATAATGTTGAAGGATCAGTTATGGAAGGAAAGAGGGAATATGAATGTGTAAATTCAAGGATTATGTGGATTAAAATAAGGGTCGGATGCGAAAAGTGGGTCATAATAAGCGTGTATGCACCTGGAGAAGAGAGGAGTGTAGAGGAGAGAGAGAGATTTTGGGAGATGTTAAGCGAATGTATAGGAACTTTTGAACCAAATGAGAGAGTAATTGTGGTAGGGGACCTAAATGCTAAAGTGGGAGAAACATGCAGAGAGGGTGTAGTAGGTAAGTTTGGGGTGCCAGGTGTAAATGATAATGGGAGCCCTTTGATTGAACTTTGTATAGAAAGGGGTTTAGTTATAGGTAATACATATTTTAAGAAAAAGAGGATAAATAAGTATACAAGATATGATGTAGGGCGTAATGACAGTAGTTTGTTGGACTATGTATTGGTAGATAAAAGACTGTTGAGTAGACTTCAGGATGTACATGTTTATAGAGGGGCCACAGATATATCAGATCACTTTTTAGTTATAGCTACAGTGGGAGTAAAAGGTAGATGGGATACAAGGAAAATAGAATCAGTAAGTAAAGAGAGGTGAAGGTTTATAAACTAAAAGAGGAGGCAGTTAGGGTAAGATATAAACAACTATTGGAGGATAGATGGGCTAGTGAGAGTGTAGGCAATGGGGTCGAAAATGTATGGGGTAGATTTAAAAATGTAGTGTTAGAGTGTTCAGCAGAAGTTTGTGGTTACAGGCGAGTGGGTGCGGGAGGGAAGAGGAGCGATTGGTGGAATGATGATGTAAAAGAGTAGTAAGGGAGAAAAGTTAGCATATGAGAGGTTTTTACAAAGTAGAAGTGATGCAAGGAGGGAAGAGTATATGGAGAGAAAAGAGAGGTTAAAAGAGTGGTGAAGCAATGTAAAAGAGAGCAGATGAGAGAGTGGGTGAGATGTTATCAGCAAATTTTGTTGAAAATAAGAAAAAGTTTTGGAATGAGATTAATAAGTTGAGGAAGCCTAGAGAACAAATGGATTTGACAGTTAAAAATAGGAGAGGAGAGTTATTAAATGGAGAGTTAGAGGTATCGGGAAGATGGAGAGAATATTTTGAGGATTTGTTAAATGTTGATGAAGACAGGGAAGCTGTAATTTCGTGTGTAGGGCAAGGAGGAATAACATCTTGTAGGAGTGTGGAAGAGCCAGTTGTGGGTGTAGGGAAGTTCGTGAGGCAGTGGGTAGAATGAAAGGGGTAAGGCAGCTGGGATTGATGGGATAAAGATAGAAATGTTAAAAGCAGGTGGGGATATAATTTTGGAGTGGTTGGTGCTATTATTTAATAAATGTATGGAAGAGGGTAAGGTACCTAGGGATTGGCAGAGAGCGTGTATTGTTCCTTTGTATAAAGGCAAAGGGGACAAAAGAGAGTGCAAAAATTATAGGGGAATAAGTCTGTTGAGTGTACCTGGTAAAGTGTATGGTAGAGTTATTATTGAAAGAATTAAGAGTAAAACAGAAAGCAGGATAGCAGATGAACAAGGGGGCTTTAGGAAAGGTAGGGGTGTGTAGACCAAGTGTTTACAGTGAAACATATAGGTGAACAGTATTTGGATAAGGGTAAAGATGTTTTTGTGGCATTTATGGATTTGGAAAAGGCGTATGATAGGGTAGATAGGGGGCAATGTGGCAGATGTTGCAGGTGTATGGAATAGGAGGAAGGTTACTGAAAGCAGTGAAGAGTTTTTATGAGGATAGTGAGGCTCAGGTTAGAGTGTGTAGGAGGGAAGGGACTATTTCCCAGTAAAAGTGGGCCTTAGACAAGGATGTGTGATGTCACCGTGGTTGTTCAATATATTTATAGATGGGGTTGTAAGAGAAGTGAATGCGAGGGTCTTGGCAAGAGGTGTTGGGCTAAAAGATAAAGAAGCAAATACAAAGTGGGAGTTGTCACAGTTGCTTTTTGCTGATGACACTGTGCTTTTGGGAGATTCTGAAGAGAAGTTGCAGAGGTTGGTGGATGAATTTGGTAGGGTGTGTAAAAGAAGAAAATTGAAAGTGAATATAGGAAAGAGTAAGGTGATGAGAATAACAAAAAGAATAGGTGACAAAAGATTGGATATCAGATTGGAGGGAGAGAGTATGGAGGAGGTGAATGTATTCAGATATTTGGGAGTGGACATGTCGGCGGATGGGTCTATGAAGGATGAGGTGAATCATAGAATTGATGAGGGAAAAGGGTGAGTGGAGCACTTCGGAGTCTGTGGAGACAAAGAACCTTGTCCATGAAAGTAAAGAGGGAATGTATGAGAGTATAGTTATACCAACGCTCTTATATGGGTGTGAAGCATGGGTGATGAATGTTGCAACGAGGAGAAGGCTGGAGGCAGTGGAGATGTCATGTCTGAGGTCAATGTGTGGTGTGAATATAATGCAGAGAATTCGGAGTTTGGAAATTAGGAGGAGGTGCGGGATTACCAAAACGATTGTCCAGAGAGCTGAGGAGGGGTTGTTGAGGTGGTTTGGACATGTAGAGAGAATGGAACGAGACAGAGTGACTTCGAGAGTGTATAAATCTGTAGTGGAGGGAAGGCGGGGTAGGGGTCGGCCTAGGAAAGGTTGGAGGGAGGGGTAAGGAAGTTTTGTGTGCGAGGACTTGGACTTCCAGCAAGCATGTGTGAGCGTATTTGATAGGAGTGAATGGAGGCATATGGTTTTTAATACTTGACGTGCTGTTGGAGTGTGAGCAAAGTAACATTTATGAAGGATTCAGGAAACCGGCAGGCCGGACTTGAGTTCTGGAGATGGGAAGTACAGTGCCGGCACTCTGAAGGAGGGGTGTTAATGTTGCAGTTTTATAACTGTAGTGTAAAGCACCCTTCTGGCAAGACAGTGATGGAGTGAATGATGATGAAAGTTTTTCTTTTTCGGGCCACCCTGCCTTGGTGGGAATCGGCCAATGTGTTAATAAAAAAAATTATTATTATAAGAATACAGTGGTACCTCGAGTTACGATGGTCCCCAAAATCACCCTTTTATGTAAGTTTATTTTTTTAAATGCTTTTGTAAGTATATATTTGGGGGTGTAAAAGGACTAGTCTATTTTACATTATTCCTTATGGGGATAAATTCGTTTGGTAATGGCACTTGAACAGCATTCTCGAACGAAAAAATATCGTAACTCGAGGTACCACTGTAATTATTATTATAAGAATACGTTCGTACTAAAAAATAATACATAATTATAATAATTTGTCAGTTAAAAACAGAGTAAGGGAGTTAGTAGATGGGGAACTGGAGGTATTGGGTAGATGGCGGGAATATTTTGAGGAACTTTTAAATGTCGATGAAAAAAGGGAGGCGGTAATTTCATGTACTGGCCAGGGAGGTACAACATCGTTTAGGAGTGAAGAAGAGCAGGATGTGAGTGTGGGGGAGGTGCGTGAGGCATTACGTAGAATGAAAGGGGTAAAGCAGCTGGAATTGACGGAATCATAACAGAAATGTTAAAAGCAGGGGGGGATATAGTGCTGGAGTGGTTGGTATTTTTGTTTAATAAATGTATGAAAGAGGGAAGGTACCTAGGGATTGGCAGAGAGCATGTATAGTTCCTTTATATAAAGGGAAGGGGATAAAGAGAGTGTAAAATTATAGGGAATAAGTTTACCGAGTATACCAGGTAAAGTGTATGGCAGGGTTATTATTGAAAGAATTAGAGGTAAGACAGAGAGTAGGATTGCAGATGAGCAAGGAGGCTTTAGAGTGGGTAGGGATGTGTAGATCAAGTGTTTACAGTGAAGCATATATGTGAACAGTATTTAGATAAAGGTAGAGAAGTTTTTATTGCATTTATGGATTTAGAAAAGGCATATGATAGAGTGGATAGAGGAGCAATGTGGCAAATGTTGCAAGTGTATGGAATAGGTAGTAAGTTATTGAATGCTGTAAAGAGTTTTTATGAGGATAGTGAGGCTCAGGTTAGGGTGTGTAGGAGAGAGGGAGATTACTTCCGGTAAAAGTAGGTCTTAGACAGGGATGTGTAATGTCACCATGGTTGTTTAATATATTTATAGATGGGGTTGTAAAAGAAGTAAATGCTAGGGTGTTGGGGAGAGGGTGGGATTAAATTATGGAGAATTAAATGCAAAATGGGAGTTGACACAGTTACTTTTTGCTGATGATACTGTGCTTATGGGAGATTCTAAAGAAAAGTTGCAAAGGTTAGTGGACGAGTTTGGGAGAGTGTGTAAAGGTAGAAAGTTAAAAGTGAACATAGATAAGAGTAAGGTGATGAGGGTATCAAACGATTTAAATAAAGAAAATTCGATATCACATTGGAGAGAGGGATTATGGAAGAAGTAAATGTTTTCAGATATTTGGGAGTTGACGTGTCAGCGGATGGGTTTATGAAGGATGAGGTTAACCATAGAATTGATGAAGGAAAAAGGTGAGTGGTGCGTTGAGGTATCTGTGGAGACAAAAACGTTATCCATGGAGGCAAAGAAGGGAATGTACGAAAGTATAGTGGTACCAACACTCTTATATGGGTGTGAAGCATGGGTTGCAAATGCTGCAGCGAGGAGGAGGCTGGAGGCAGTGGAGATGTCCTGTCTAAGGGCAATGTGTGGTGTAAATATTATGCAGAAAATTCGGAATGTGGAAATTAGGAGAAGGTGTGGAGTTACTAAAAGTATTTGTCAGAGGGCTGAAGAGGGGTTGTTGAGGTGGTTTGGTCATTTAGAGAGAATGGATCAAAGTAGAATGACTTGGAGAGCGTATAAATCTGTAGGGAAGGAAGGCGGGGTAGGGGTCGTCCTAGAAAAGGTTGGAGGGAAGGGGTAAAGGAGGTATTGTGGGCGAGGGCTTGGACTTCCAGCAAGCATGTGTGAGCGTGTTAGATAGGAGTGAATGGAGACGAATGGTTTTGGGACATGACGATCTGTTGGAGTGTGAGCAGGGTAACATTTTGTGAAGGGATTCAGGGAAACCAGTTAATTGATTTAGTTGGACTTGAGTCCTGGAAATGGGAAGTACAATGCCTGCACTTTAAAGGAGGGGTCTGGGATAGTGACAGCTGGGAGGGACAATTCTCAGCTGTCGTATCTGAGCTCCTCTGCAAAGACAGTGATTATGTATGAGTGTGGTGAAAGTGTTGAATGATAATGAAAGTATTTTCTTTTTGGGGATTTTCTTTCTTTTTGGGCCACCCTGCCTCGGTGGGAGACGGCCGACTTGTTGGAAAAAAAAAAAAATTATAATAATAATAATAATACTATAAGTGAGTTTCAGATCGCCACCACAAGATGGCAGTGTGTATCAAAACATCGCCGCTCAGGGAGGGAGGGAATTTTTCGTTTTCATTACGTTTCATGCAGTTATTTTGCGAAATTTCTTCTTTCTAACCATGGGTCTTAAGAAAGCAAGTGCAAAGGACAGTGCTGAGAAGAAAATGAGGATGATTTCCATGGAATTAAAGCAGGAAATCATACATAAACACAAACTAGGTGTAGCATTATGAGTGTACCATTAAGAGTGTACCATTCAGTGTACCACTGAGAGTGTACCATTGAGTGTGTACCATTGAGAGTGTACCATTGAGAGTGTACCATTGAGAGTGTACCATTGAGAGTGTACCATTGAGAGTGTACCATTGAGAGTGTACCATTGAGTGTACCATTGAGAGTGTACCATTGAGAGTGTACCATTGAGAGTGTACCATTGAGAGTGTACCATTGAGAGTGTACCATTGAGTGTACCATTGAGTGTACCATTGAGAGTGTACCATTGAGAGTGTACCATTAGGAGTGTAGCAATTAAGCCATTAAGCGATAGAAAAAGGACGATCTAGTGGAGCTTGCCTTACAAACACTCAGTTTTCTGTTATAAAAGCATGGGAAGGTATGCCAGGAGCAACAACAACAATGGCCACTGACTCTGCCTCCATTAACACTACTCACATACGTAATATTTCATTCATTCTATTGTATATATCATGTATCTATGTTATTAATATTGTTTATTACGTCTTATTAGATGAATTGTGATAGATAAATAAGCTATAGAGTTGATATTTGGGAAATTATTGAAGTATTTTGTGGAGCCTGGAATTCCACTGGAACGGATTAATTCCATTTCAATTCATTTAAATGAAGAAAATTGACTCTGCAAATGAGCAAATCCAGTTGTGAGCAAGCTCCTGGAATGGATTAAACTCGTAAGTAGAGGTTCCACTGTATTAAGTTTTCTGGTGAAAGTGCTTCAGCTGATCATACAGCAGCAAGTAATTTCCCTGCTGAATTTCAGGAACTTATTTCTGAGGGTGGCTATGAGCCACATCAAGTGTTTAATGCTGATGAGACAAGTGTTTTCTGAAAGAAAATGCCAACATGAACTTATATCAGTCAGCAAGAGAAAAGTGCACTGGGCTTCAAGGCAGCAAAGGATCGCTTCACCTTGCTCCTTTGCGGTAATGCATCAGGTGCTTTCAAGTGTAAGCCCATGGTTATTTACCGCTCTAAGAATCCTCGTGCTTTGAAAGGTGTGGATAAAAACACCTTACCAGTAATTTGGAGGTCAAACCAGTCAGCATGGATGACAGAGGAAATATTTATTGACTGGTTTAAGCATCACTTTATTCCTAAAGTCAAGTTTTACCTGCACAGCAACAACCTTGCATTCAAGGCTCTCTTCATTCTTGATAATTCCCGTACTCATCCACAAGCTTTGCTGGATGTGACCCCACATGTAAAAGTTGTATTTTTACCTCCAAATACAACATCTCTGATTCAACCAATGGACCGGGGAGTTATTCAGACATTCAAGTGTAACTACACAAAAAAAGTTATAAAAAAACTAGTTGCATCAATGGACTCCAACCTGGCAGTACCAAGCTTCTGGAGTAAATTTAACATTGCAGATGCCATCAGCTATGCTAGAAGTGCATGGAATGAAGTGCCCCAATAAACATTAAATGCAGGCTGGGGAAAGTTATGGCCTTCTGTAGTCAATTCTTTCACTGGTTTTCCCTTGCTTGAGAGTGAAGTTCAGGAAATTGTTTAGCTGGCAAGGAGATTACCAGGTGATGGTTTTGAAGATATGAATGAAGAAGATGTGAATGAGGAAATGTTGGCAGAGTTCAATGCACAGATACAAGGGAGGGAGATAACAGAAGAAGATGAAGAAGAAGATGAAGAAGAACCTGAAGAAAAACAGTTAACATTGCAGCAGTTACGTGAGCAGTTCCATGTTGCTGCTGAACTAGCACTTTTTCACTGAAGAGGACCCTGACAAAGCTAGAAGCAGGGCTTTGAAACGGGGTCTAGACCAGCTGATGATGCCTTACCATCAGCTGTATAATGTACTGCTGGGTAAAAGAGCCCAGAGATCCATTACAGAATTTATGCACACTCCAATACAACCATCGACTTCAGTACCAGAACCTCTACCATCCACTTCTACCGACAACAAACAACCATCCACCTCAGCCCAGTAGGGCCACACCATCCATATCCACTCTCTTCACAACCATCCACAAACATCATTTCCCACAATTTAAGGTAAGAAATACAGTGGAACCCCGAGTAATGTAAAAACTTCATTCCAGAAGCCTGCTAAAGTGCCATTACCGAACGAATTTAATCCCTTAAGAAATAATGTCACGTAGGTTAGTCTATTTCAGACCCCCAAAAATACACTTCTACAAGCATTTACAATATTATACTTACATAATTGTACGATTTCCGGGGTGTTCGTTACTCGGGGTTCCACTGTACTATTATTTCTATTGCATTTGTAGTCTTAAGCAGTAATATATCACGACAATGAACTACAATTACATATTCACCTTCAATTTTTGCAAGATCTGATGGTCTAAAAAAAACTTGTTTGGCTTTTTGGGGACTCCCAGGAACGTAACCCTATTTTTCCCATAAGTTCTTATAATTATCTAACACTATTTTACCTAACACGATGTTTTCAGGAACATAAATACCATGCTAAATGAGGGTCTACTGTAACTACTGTCACTGAGTAAGTAAATAAACAAATAATTACTGTAACTAAATACAATATTGAAAGTCAATAAATGAATACAAGTTAAGGACCTGCCACCTTCATGCTGGGTAATTATTGTATGTTTCATCTCCAAAGTATAATGGACCCACGGATTTCATACTGCTCCCAACTCGAACAATTATGTAAGTGTATTTTTGTAAGTGCTTTTGTAAGTGTGTTTTTTGGGGTCTGAAACGGACTAATCTAATTTACATTCGTCCTTATGGGAACAAATTTGTTTGGTAACAGCACTCGAACAGTCTTCTGGAAAGAATTATTGACGAAATCTGGGGGTCCACTTTAATTGATTTTGCATCATTGTAAAGTTGAAATATGGCAAGTCGAAATATCATATGTTGAACCATCATAAAGTCGAAATATTGTAAGTCAAACCATCGTAAAGTCAAAATATCATAAGTCGCATCACTGTAAAGTCAAAATATCGTAAGTCGAACCATTGTAAAATTTAAATATACTAAGTCAAACTACCATACAGTCAAATTATTGTAAGTCGAACGATCGTAAAGTTGAAATATCATAAGTCACACCATCGTAAAGTCAAATTATGGTAAGTCAAGGAGAACCTGTATTATGTTACATGGTTCAATCTTAAAAAACAAAATGCAGCCTTGATATGGAAAATACTTATTAAAAATACATTCCCAGTTTGAGAGCAGCAGAATAATAAGACAGTATACCTTTAGGGTGTTTTGAGGGTCAATGCCCCCATGGCCCGGTCCATGACCAGGCCTCGCAGGGTTGACATTATTTATACAATTACAGTGGACTCCCGGTTTACGTACTGCTCCAAACTCGAACAATTATGTAAGTACAGTGGTCCCTTGGTTTTTGTGCATCTCCAAACTCGAACATTTATGTAAGTGTATTTTCGTAAGTGCTGTTGCAAGTGTATTTTTGGGGGTCTGAAATAGACTAACCTACGTGACATTATTTCTTAAGGAAGTAAATTCGTTCGGTAATGGCACTTGAGCAGCATTCTGGAACGAATTTTCGGCGAAAACCGAGGGACCACTATATATTTTTGTAAGTGCTTTTGTAAGTGTATTTTTGGGGGTCTAAAAGGACTAATCTAATTTACATTACTCCTTATGGGAACAAATTCGTTTGGTAACGGCACTTGAACAGCATTCTGGAACAAATTAATTACGTAAACCGGGGGTCCACTGTACGAAAATACACTTACATAAATGTTCGAGTTTGGAGATGCACGAAAACCGAGGGACCACTGTATATAATAATGCAGTAGTCTGCATAACGGTAAATCTTCTCTTTTTTGTGTGAATAAAAATTAATAATGGAAAGTAAGAGTAATATAAGAGGGGCCTGGAGACATGACTAATGAACATAGAAAATGTTATTTTAGTGCCAGGAATGTCTGCATTGCTTATTCTGGACAATATTTTGAAATTGGCATCTTTTGAAATTTGCATGAAATTGGCCAAATTGCCAATTTCTGACCACTTTATTGAGTAGTTGAAATCTGTAAATGGGCGGATTCTTGTACTCAATCGATAGAACAAATGAATTTCTAGCGAAATAGCTATGAGTCTGGTCAACTGGAACAATGGAATTGCCCGAAAATAGGGCTCAAAGTGGGTGAAATCGCTGATGCGTATACATATTCAGTGGACCCCTAAGTTTCAGTGGCATCGTATTTTGTGAATTTCGCCTTTCAGCGCCTTTTTTTGGAGAAAAATAGACTCAAGGTTCAGGATTTTTTCGTGATTCGGTGGTGGTACGGAACACATCTGTGCGGCCGGGCATACAAAAAGGCTCCCACACAACATTCAGAGAGTCAGTGTGGCATTGTTTTTGGGTGAGTGACCATCATCCCACAGATTCATACGATACATTTCATAATAATCTATTGTTTTTTGTGCTTGCAACTGCTAAATAAGCCACCATGGGCCCAAAGAAAGCTCCTAGTGCCACCCTTTTGCTAACAAAGGTGAGAAACATGATAGAATTCAAGAAAAAACTTGTAGCAAAGTACTAAAGTGGAGGAGGAAGAGAGAGGGGAGAATGTGCCTTCTTCAGTGATTCTGCGATATGTACGATACTAAAGCAGCAGGAGTCGATAAAGGCTATAGCGCCAGCTAGCAATAAAGTGTAGCATTAACAGTGTAGCAAGTAAGTTAAGCAATAGAAAAAGGACACAAAAGTAACAATACAATGTTGTTGGAGAAATATAGATCCACTGAACATACGCCGCCCTGCTATCTTCCACCACCCTAAACCTCTGCCAGCATCTCCTCCATCAAACTAACTAATTAAACTAACATCTCCTCCAAGGTAAGTGTAAATATTTCTTATTTATAAATTAAAGTGTAAATATTTCTTATTTATAAATTAAAGTGTAAATATTTCTTATTTATAAATTACGTACATTGTTTCAGTGTGAACAGTGGTGGTGGTTTCTGATGCTGCCTCCACTACCACTAATATGTACAGCTTCTCTCAGTGGCCCTTATAAACCCAACAATAACACCAGCACCACTTACTCCTCACATTCGTAATGACGTATTTTATTCATTCTAGAGTATATATCATGTTTCTATGTTATTAATATTGTTTAATGTCATATTAGATGAATTATGATAGATAAATAAGCCGTAGAGATGATATTAGCGTCATATTGAAGCATAATAAACTCGCCTCCCTCTCCCCTCCTACCCGTGGTCCATACACCAAGTCTTCAATAAAGATAAGTGTGATGTTAAAAGTTCATTTATCCATTTTATTAGTGCTTTATATTTATTTGTCATTGTTTTCTGTATGTACGTAAATCTATATTTAATCTCTAAAAAAATTATTTTTTGTTAATACTTTAGGGTTTCTGGATTAATTGGATTTCCATTATTTCTTATGGGGAAAATGGATTCGCCAATCGTGAATTTCACCTTTCAGCGGACTCTCTGGAACGGAGTAATTATGAAACTCGGGGGTCCACTGTATAGCCGAGGCAGCTAACTTCACAAGAGTGTAATTCCATAAGTTTTCCATCAAATTTCGTACTTTTGGTGTCATTACCATCGGGAAATGATTCTCTATCATTTCATAAGAAAAAATCATTTTTTTTTTAAATTCTTCGACACTGAGAGCAAGTTTGTGAGCAGGGGTCTCAACAGTGAAAGGGTTAAAGCCATATAGCATGAACTAATAGTATATTCAATTCTCTTGTATTCATTGTAACTCACCTAATGATCATATGTACAATTACTGCACTGTTATTGCCTCATTAATCTTAATTAAGTTAGTCTTAAGTTTGCCTGAAATGCTCTGCATATAAAGGGGCTTTTGGCATGTACACCCATTTGTTATACTCTTTTGTACAAACATGTATCATGCTAAAATAAAATAATAATAATTATTATTATTATTATTAATGTATGGTATTTTTAACTTACAATATTTTTGATGTACGATATTTTCAACACAATATTTTCGACATACGATATTTTCGACTTATGATGTTTTCAACTTAAGACATTTTTGACTTATGATATACAGTGGTACCTCGACTTACGTTGTTATCATCTTACGTTATATTCGATATCCGTTACTTATAACGTAAGAAATTTGAATGCGACATCCGTTGATTGATTCGTCTTACGCCTTTCGTACCGGACCTGTCCGCTTGGAGCCCAGCTGAGCGCGCACTCCAGGGAGCGTCAGTGTGCTATTGTTTACAAGCGAGAGCGACCACCCACCCACACCCACGCATTCATACCAGTATATTGTCATTATTCCACTGTTTTAGTGCTTGCAACTGCTAAATAAGCTACCATGGGTCAGGAAGAATCCTAGTGCTAAGCCTGTGGCAAAAGAGGAACAAATATATGTATGATGAAGTGAAGAGGAATGTGAAAAATATGAAAGTGGAGG
>WNWK01039230.1:0-17550 GCA_009830355.1 Cherax destructor
ATAATAATAATAATAATAATAATAATAAAAAATAATAATAATAATAAAATAATAATAATAATAATAAAAATAATAATAATAATAAAAATAATAATAATAATAATAAAAATAATAATAATAATAAAAATAAAAAAATAATAATAATAATAATAATAATAATAATAAAAATAATAATAATAATAATAATAATAATAATAAAAATAATAATAATAATAATAATAATAATAATAATAATAATAATAATAATAATAAAAAAATAATAATAATAATAATAATAATAATAATAATAATAATAAAATAAAAAATAATAATAATAATAAAAATAAAATAATAATAATAATAAAAATAATAATAATAATAATAATAATAATAATAATAATAAAATAATAATAATAATAATAATAATAATAATAATAATAATAAAATAATAATAATAATAATAATAAAATAATAATAATAATAATAATAAAATAATAATAATAATAATAAAAATAATAATAATAATAAAATAATAATAATAAAATAATAATAATAATAATAATAATAATAAAAATAATAATAATAATAATAAAATAATAATAATAATAATAATAATAATAATAATAATTATAATATTAATTATTAATATTATTATTATTATTATTATTATTAAATTAATTATTAAATTATTATTATTATTATTATTATTATTATTATTTAATAATTTTAACGATATTAATATTATTATTATATTAATATTGAACAGAACGTAATATTTGTAAGAATAAAAGGGAAGAAAGAGAGAGAGAAGAGAGAGAAGAGAGAAGAAGAAGAGAAGGAGAGAGAGAGAGAGGAGAGAGAGAGAGAGAGAGAGAGAGAGAGAGAGAGAGAGAGAGACAAAGAAGAAGAAGAAGAAGAAGAAGAAGGAGAAAGAGAAAAAAGACAAGAAGAAAAGAAGAAAAAAAAAAAAAAAAAAAAAAAAAAAAAAAAAAAAGAAAGAAAAAAGACAAGCAGAAGAAAAAAGAAGAAAACAAAGAAAAAAAAAAAGACAAAAAGACAAGAGACAGAGAGAGAGAGAGAGAGAGAGAGAGAGAGAGAGAGTCACCGTAACCACTGTGATGATGCAGAAGGGAGGGAAACAGTGGCCAGTCTGGCACTGTAGAGGCCAGCTGGCCCTATGGCCTGCAGGGAATTGTACCTCGTGGGCAGCACGGAGGTAGGAGCCCTCAGGGGGGCACTTCCCAGGACCACCCTGCCACCCCACGCCCGACCAGTGCCTCCCCCCCCCGTGGACACTACTGACCCACGGGCAGGGGCCCCACTACTGCTCTTCCTTCCTTTATCCACCCAGTACCTCCCCATGCACCCTTTCCCTTTCCCCTTTTTTCTTCCTTTTCTTGCTTCTGTTTTGTCTCCACTGTCTCCTAATTCTCTCTTCCTGGGTTATTCTTGGTCTCCTAGGCACTCTGTGGCTCCTTTTTTAGGGTATTTTGGGCCTAGGCGGGGGGTGGTGGTTGTGGGCGTGGTGGTGGCGCCGCCTCCTGGTAGCCCCCCACAGGTACACCTATGAGGAGGTCCCCAGGTCTTGAACATGATGGAGCTCTGAGGTAAACACTTCTCTGGTGAACCTGAAGTAACAATCACCTTAATCAACAAACAAATAACTCAAGTGTAATGTAGTCATGAGCAGTGTTTCTCAACCCGGTTTCCCGGGAACCCTAGGGTTCCGCGGAGGTCGCTAGGGGTTCCTGGAACCCCAGGGTTCCGCGAGGGTCGCAGGGGTTCCCGAACCCTAGGGTTTCGCGAGAGGTCGCTAGGGGTTCCCCGGAACCCTGGGTTCCCGAGAGGTCGCTAGGGGGGTTCCCGGAACCCTAGGGTTTCGCGAGAGGTCGTGGGGTTCCCGGAACCCTGGGCCGGAGGTCCTTAGTTCCCCGGGAAACCCCAGGGTTTCGCGAGAGGTCGCTAGGGGTTCCCCGGGAAACCCCAGGGTTCCCGAGAGGTCGCTAGGGGGTTCCCCCGAACCCTAGGTTTCCGCGCGCGAGAGGTCCTAGGGTTCCCGGAACCCAGGGTTCCCCGGGGAGGTCGCAAGGCAATAATATTTAAATGCAGTTTTGAGTCATTTTTGTGTTTAATTTTATATTGGTAATTTCACTATAAAGGCATATTCTTTAAAATTCCTGGGTTTATAATAAGTCTTCAACCTGTTATACCATTTAAAAGTTGATAATAATAGTGAATTTATTTAGTGACGTCTATTGGCACCAGTGACGCCGCCCTTGTGCTCAGTGGACAGGAGCTGTTTATCAATGGCTCACTCGAGACAAAACACATGCAGAGCAGGACACTTGCACAAGTACAGGACACATGCATGAGTACAGGTTAAAGTACAGGACACATATACGAGTACAGTACATATGCATGGAACTCACAATATGAAAATACACATGCATGAGTACAGTGCACATGCATGGTACAGGACACTGCACAAGACAGGACACATATAGAGTACAGTACATATGCATGAGAACTACATTATATGAGTACAGTACAATGCATGAGTACAGGACACTTGCACAAGTACAGGAAAACATATACAGTACAGTACATATGCATGAGAACTACACATATATGAGTACAATACACATGCATGAATACAGTGCACATGCATGAGACAGTACAATACACAGTACAGGAAAACAAACACGAGTACAGGACACATGCATGAGTCAGGACACATACATGAAGTACAGAACACATGCATGAGTACAATACACATATAAATTACAGGACACATACACGAGTACAGGACAATACACGAGTACAGGACACATGCATGAGTACAGTACAATGCATAAGTACAATACACATATACGATACAGGACAATACACGAGACAGGACATATCTTAAGACAAACATGAGTACAATACAATGCATGAGTACAAAAATACTGAGTACAACACATACACAAGTGGGGGCACATGCATGGGTACAGGACACATAGATGAGAAAAAAATACACATACACGAGTACAGGACACATACATGAGTACAATACACATACACAGTACAGGACACATACATGAGAACAATACACATACCCCGATACAGGACACATACATGAGTACAAACATCATACTCAGTACCCACACATGGAAGGACAATGGGAAACAACGAGTACAGGACACATGCATGAGTACAATACAAAACGAGTACAGGACACATGCATGAGTACAAACACATACACGAGTACAGGACACATGCATGAGTACAATACACATAATACAGGACACATGCATGGTACAATACACATACACAGTACAGGACACATACATGAGTGTGGAACACATGCATGAGTACAATGCACATAACGAAATACCGGACACATGCATGAGAACAGGACACATGCATGGTACAAAGACATAACGAGTACAGGACACATGCATGGTACAGGACACATGCACAGTACAGGACACATGCATGAGTACAATACACATACACGAGTACAGGAAATGCATGAATACAGGAAAAACAAACAGGACACATACATGGGTACAATACACATCATACTGGAGTACAGTACAATGCATGAGTACAATGAAATACACAGTACAGGACACATGCATGGGTACAATACAAATACCAGTACAGGACACATGCATGAGTACAATACACATACACGAGTACAGGACACATGCATGAGTACAATACACATACACGAGTACAGGACACATGCATGAGTACAATACACATACACGAGTACAGGACACATACATGAGTGTAGGACACATGCATGAGTACAATGCACATACACGAATACCGGACACATGCATGAGAACAGGACACATGCATGAGTACAATAGACATACACGAGTACAGGACACATGCATGAGTACAGGACACATGCACGAGTACAGGACACATGCATGAGTACAATACACATACACGAGTACAGGACACATGCATGAATACAGGACACATACACGAGTACAGGACACATACATGAGTACAGGACACATACACGAGTACAGGACACATACACAGTACAGGACACATACATGAGTACAATACATATACACAGTACAGGACACATACATGAGTACAGGACACATGCATGAGTACATGACACATACATGAGTACAGGACACACAAGAGTACAGGACATATACACGAGTACAGGACACATGCATGAGAACAGGACGCATACATGAGTACAATACACATACACGAGTACAGGACACATACACGAGTACAGGACACATAGGAACATAAGAACATAAGAAAGAAGGAACACTGCAGCAGGCCTACTGGCCCATGCGAGGCAGGTTCAAGTCTCCCACCGGCTTAAGCCAATGCCCCGACCCAGCCAGGTCAGGTTACATTCACTTAAGGAAGGAGCACGGCATCTGACCTAGTAGCACAAACTAGTCAGGTACAACTCACACCCACCCGCACCCACTCATATATTTATCTAGCCTATTTTTAAAACTACACAACGTTTTAGCCTCTATAACTGTACTCGGGAGTTTGTTCCACTCATCGACAACTCTATTACCAAACCAATGCTTTCCTATATCCCTTCTGAATCTGAATTTATCCAACTTAAAGCCATTGCTTCGAGTCCTGTCAATACAAGATATATTTAGCACGCTATTTACATCCCCTTTATTTATTCCTGTTTTCCATTTATATACCTCAATCATATCCCCCCTAATTCTACGCCTTTCTAGAGAGTGCAGAGTCAGGGCCCTCAGTCTATCCTCATAGGGAAGATTTCTGATACATGGAATCAACTTAGTCATCCTCCTTTGTACGTTTTCCAGAGCATTTATATCCATTCTGTAATACGGTGACCAAAAATGTGCAGCATAATCTAGATGAGGCCTAACCAAGGATATATAGAGTTGAAGAACAACCTGAGGACTCCTATTATTTATGCTTCTTGATATGAAGCCAAGGATTCTGTTTGCTTTATTGCGAACACTTATGCACTGCTGTCTTGGTTTTAGATTACTGCTAACCAGAACTCCTACATCCTTTTCGCAATCAGTAGTATTAAGATCTACATTATTTAGTTTATATGTGGCATGGTTATTGTCCTGTCAATATTTAGAACTTTGCATTTATCTATATTAAACTGCATCTGCCACTTCTCCGACCACTGCATCAGTCTATTCAAATCTTTCTGGAGTGCTCTAATGTCCTCATTTGAATGAATTGGACGGCCTATTTTGGTGTCATCGGCAAACTTGCTTATGTCGCTATTTATTCCCTCATCTATGTCATTTATGTAGATTGTGAACAACAAGGGGCCCAATACTGACCCTTGTGGAACACCACTTGTGACGCTTCCCACTCTGATTTCTCCCCATTTATGCAAACTCTCTGCTGCCTATTTGTCAACCATGCCTCTATCCAGGAAAAAATTTCTCCTCCTATTCCGTGTGCCTTAATTTTCCTCAATAGTCTCTGATGTGGGACTCTATCAAAAGCCTTACTGAAGTCCATATACACAATATCATATTCATTACCATGATCTACCTCCTCAAATACCTTAGTGAAAAAAGTTATTAAATTTGTAAGGCAGGAACGCCCTTTTGTAAAACCGTGCTGAGATTCGTTGATTAATTTATGCTTTTCAAGATGGCTGCGAATTGCCTCGGCAATTATTGATTCCATAAATTTTCCCACTATGGAGGTTAGGCTTATTGGTCTATAGTTCGAAGCTAAGGACCTGTCTCCTGCTTTGAAAATAGGTATTACATTTGCAATTTTCCACTTATCTGGCACCATGCCAGTTTGCAGTGATATGTTGAAAAGATTAGCCATAGGTTTGCTAAGCTCCTCTTTACATTCCTTTAGAACCCTTGCATACAGTTCATCAGGGCCTGGGGATTTGTTAGGTTTTAATTTATCTATTTGTCTAAGGACCATGTCACTTGTGACCCTGATCGTGCATAGTTTACTATCGTCCTGGTCTACATAATTTATTATTTCTGGAATATCGCTAGTATCTTCCTGTGTAAAAACTGAGAGGAAGTAAGTGTTAAAAATTCTACACATTTCCTTATCACTGACGGTGAGCTGACCTGAGTAACTTTTGAGTGGGCCTATCTTGTCCCTAATCTTACTTCTGTATACCTGAAAAAATCCTTTTGGGTTAGTTTTCGATTCTCTTGCAACTTTTAACCTCATAGTCTCTTTTTGCTTTTCTTATTCCCTTTTTTATTTCTCTCTTTACTGAATATATTGATTACTTAATTGCCCCTCTCCTCTTTTGATTCGCCTATATATGCCTCTCTTTTGACCAATGAGATGTTTTAATCTATTGTTCATCCATTTAGGATCATTTTTGTTTGATCTGATTTCCTATTAGGAACATAAGTTGTCTGAGCAGCTAGAACTATTCTCTGGAAAACGTCATATTGGCAATCACCACCTACCTGACCCACTGTCAGGTCATTCCAGTTCAGCCCACCCAGGTAATTTTTCAGTCCTATGAAATCAGCCAGGGGGAAGTCAGGGACAGAGACTTGATTGTCATTATTAGGGTAATTCCATGATATATTAAAACTGAGTGATTTGTGATCACTTTCCCCAAGCTCATCATTAACCTCAAGATTATTAATTAGCGATTCCCTGCTGGCAAGAACCAAGTCTAGCAGGTTATTTCCTCTAGTTGGTTCTGTCACCAACTGTTTCAAAAACAATCCTGAATCGTATCAAGAAAGTCACTTGACTCTAAATTTCCTGTCAAATTGCTCCAGTCAACTTGTCTAAAGTTGAAATCTCCCATTAGCACAACATTTTCATATGCAGATGCCTTACGAATTTCATCCCATAGAAGTTTACTGCACTCCCTATCAAGATTTGGGGGCCTGTAAATCACACCCAAAATTAGATTTACACGGCCTTCAAGAAGCTGTAACCAAACAGATTCAGTGGCTGACGCTTCTAATTTTATATCTTGTCTAACACAACAGTTTAAATTGTCTCTGACATACATCGCTACTCCACCACCCTTCTTGTTGACCCTATCAGTGTGGAATAATTTATAGCCTTGTATGTGACATTCAGAAGGCAACTCTCTATCTTTCAGATTGAGCCAGGTCTCTGTTATAGCAATAATATCTATGTTTCCTGCACTTGCAATTAATCTTAGCTCATCTATCTTATTTCTTACACTCCTGCTATTAGTATAGTAAACCTTAAGGGAGCTAGTCTCTTGTTTCCCTCTACTGTCTCCCTTTGTTTGCTGACCTGATCCATTGTCTTTATTTGTAAATTTATGATGAATTTCTTTTATAAATTTACTGTTTTCAGCCCTAGTGTTGCAAACTGACTGTTTCCCACATACACCCATACCTCTATCCTCTATCAGTTTAAAATCCTAGGCATGTCAGCAATGGCCCTCTCGATCGAGTTGGCAAGTGCTTCCACCCCTGTCCCAGAGAGATGTACCCCATCCCTTGCATACATATCATGTTTGCCATAAAAGTTGTCCCGGTTGTCAATGAATGGGATTGCAAGTTCCTTGCAGTATCTGTCTAGCCAGCAATTTACACCAATTGCCCTAGACAACCATTCATTTCCCACTCTCCTTCTAGGCAAGATGCTACATATAATTGGGACCCCTCCCTTAGACTTGATTAGCTCTATAGCTGACCTGTACTTATCCAGTAGCTCTTCTCTCCTACCCTTCCCAATATCATTTCCACCAGCACTGAGACAGATAATGGGCTTGTTCCCATTACCTGACATGATATTATCCAACCTGTTGACTATGTCACCAACACC
The DNA here is from genome assembly GCA_009830355.1 of Cherax destructor. Classification (NCBI taxonomy): domain Eukaryota; kingdom Metazoa; phylum Arthropoda; class Malacostraca; order Decapoda; family Parastacidae; genus Cherax; species Cherax destructor. The sequence continues at coordinate 7,774 of WNWK01039230.1, forward strand.
AGCTCCAGGGAAGCACACCCTCTCTCTCACCTCCCTATTCCTATTACAGAAAGCACGGTCCATATATCTTTTCTGTGAGTCACCACGAGTACAGGATACATGCATGAGAACAGGACACATACATGAGTACAATACACATACACGAGTACAGGACACATACATGAGTACAGGACACATACACGAGTACAGGACACATGCATTAGTACAATACACATACACGAGTACAGGACACATTTTTGCCTTGATTTATCTTATTCCTTTTCAACATTGTCAGTAAACAATTAAGTTATCATAGTAGTTATTATTTGTTTTCCTTCTGTGTTAAATATGATATTGATTATTTATGTTTATTTAGTTTGTTTACAGTTATGGTAATTTTTGTGTGTTAATATAGACCTCCTTACGAGGTCGCAGTTATTTATTTTTGCCTTGTCTGTTATTGCGACCCCAGAATCGGAGCCAATGTATATATCTGTTTATATGTGATTAATGTATATTTCCATTTTCTATAATTTTAAATTGCTGATATTCTCGATAATAGCTAAATCGTTAATATTGTGCTTTATATTATTATTGGACTTATATTTGACATTATTTAACTTAGCTATGTTCATTAGGTAGGATGTAACATTATATATTATGTGCATGTTTGTAGTAGCTGCCTTGGAGTTGGCAAACTACCGATTATGACACTACGCTTGTGATACTGCCGGCGACTAGTTGCTGGGAGGAGTCACATGATTCCACCTGAGGCGGGTGGCTGCTGCTCCTTCCTCGAGAGCACTATGCAGCTGGACATCATTGTGTCAACACCTCGCTCCTGTCTCTGCTGGTTTTCTCGCCATTTAGACTTTGTTTGGGTAGAGTATGTGTTCGGTGGTGAGACGAAACATACTTCTCAGGACTCTATGTAACTCTGTTCACAGAGGATAGACTAGACAGTGATTTTCGACGTTTTTCTGGGTTGTGTGTCACATTGACACTCTTGAGATAACTCAGGTCTCTAGCTACAGCTCCTGACCTAATTCGAGAATGCATCTGTGCACTATCACAGTTTGGGATTGTTTATGCTGAACCTAGCTTCAGTAGAAAGGGAGTTTTGTGACTGTTTTGGATGATCTATTGATGGTCCCTAGTTAGGGTCGATTTTCTATCTCCTTGTTCCTGACGCTGTGTTGCTGTTGCCTGTTATATTGCTGTTCTGCGAATTGCTCATTTTACTGGTCAATCAAGCTGTTCTGATTGTCAGTTTGTTAGAGAATCTAGCTTATGAGAAGTTCAGTCGGACACTGGTTGAGTCGAGTCTTAGAGTTACCTGGAGCTCACTCATACACACATTTATTCATATTTGTATATATCTACATTATTGTAATTACTGACATTATACCTGTTGGTACTTCAGAGTCATTTAGATATGTGCCCTCAGCACAGTCATTGTATATGAGAGCAGTGTAGGAGCTAACCTCCTAATTAACCTCCTAATGCATTACTTAATGAACATCCTGATCATATGTACATTTATTTACTTTGAAATCCTAGACACTCACTTTGATAATAAACCTTTTAATTATATTTGTTTTGTTAGTACCCTACCATTTGTAATCCTCATGGAGCTTATTGAATATATCGGATAACTGGACCAGGATACTGACTTTGTTGCAAAAGCCCAGTAACAGGCTGGATGCTAGAAGGGCTATCCTTTCTAGTGTTCACTGGAGATGTCTATTACTAATAGATATCGTGTCATTTTGTAACAAATGGGGGCCTGTCCGGGAGGTTCTTGATCCAAGGTGTTGGAGGAATTGTCCAGTTTGCCATACTAGTAACTCTATGGTCAAACACTTTGAGTAATTTCTTAATCTGAAGACTAGGAGTTTGGTCTTGTACAACATCATAGGTGGATGTATGTACCTGCCCGAGTCTCTTGATCCAAGGAGATGGAAATACTGTTAATGAGCTCTGGCTCTAAGACAACCAGCAAAAAGATGTGGGCTGAGGTGGTTCAGGGTAAAGGGTGTCGGGTGAAGGGAAATGGAGCACCAAGAGAATCAAAGGGGGAGGGAAAGGGGAAGGGAGGGAATGATGGTGCAACGATGGTTAAAATAGACAAAAGAGCACTGAAATCGAAAGGAAAACCCCAACCGTTCACTTCAGGTGTGTGACAATGAACGTAAATGGCCTCAGAAATGAGGTCAAACGCAAATGGGTTGAGATAACGTTAATGCGATGGAGGGTAGATGTAGTGTTTTTTCAAGAACACAATTTTAGGCAAGGGGAGGAGATTGTAATAAAGGGTTATCAAGTATTTGCTGGCAGTGCTCGGTTGTTCAAAGGGGGTGTGTTGGTGGTGATTAGGGAGACCAGCCCTTTCACCTTGTCATCATGGGAGGAGGTGGGGAGAAGGGTGGTTCGAGTGAATGGAGATTGGGGAGGAGTACAGGTTAGCTTTTTGGGAGTGTATCTCCCGGCTGTGGCGAATAAGCGTATTAAAGATGATTTTATTAATAATGAGTTAACTTATGCTTTACCAGTGGGTGGGGGGTGAGGAGGCGAGGTATAGGTATGGATATCAGAGGTATTTGGAAGGTTTGTTGAGTGGGTGTTATGGGGGGATTGGGGGGGAAGGTCTAGCAAAGAGGTTGGGGTTTTGCGAAACAGACTAAGGGAGATCCAGGAGGAACGGTTCCAGGCTTTAAGACTTAGGAGTGGTTTGGAGGAGGTATTATGGGGTAACAAAGCGTCGAAGATGGTTCTGAGGCATTTTCAAAGGAGGCGGGGTAGTATGTTGATCTCGTCTATAAAGGTAGAGGAGGGAATGGGGGGTTATGAGGAGGGGCGAGAGTTCAGGACAACAGAGAGTATAGGAGGATATGCAGAGTGTTGGTATAAGAAAACTTATGGAAGGGAAGAACAGGATTTAGAGGCGGGTGAAGGGATTTTACGTGGAATTAGGAAGTGTTTGAGTGATGAGGATAGGCAGGCTTGTGAGGGAGAGATAACTGAGGAGGAAGTATGGGAAGCAATTAAAGGTCTACGGATGGGAAAATCACCTGGGTCAAATGGGTTGCCAGGGGAATTGTATGTAAAGCATTGGCAGGTGTTAAAAGAGATGTTAGTGAGGGTGGTAAATGAGTTGAAAGGGGAGGGAATAATGGGGGAAAGTATGAGAACTGGGGTGGTGGTGTTGGTAGCGAAAGGGAAGAATTCGAGGAGGTTAAGTGATTATAGGGGAATATCTCTGATGAATACTGATTATAAAATTTTTGCAAAGATTTTAGCGAATAGAATAAAGAGGGGTTTGGGGAACATGTTGCATGAGGGACAATTGGGAGTACCTGGAAGGAGTATAATGACGGGGCATAGACGTATCAAGAGGTTTATAGATGAGAGTCGAACAGGAGGCGTGTTGGGCCTGGACTGGCAGAGAGCATATGATAGAGTGGATAGAGAAATACTGTATGAGATTTTGGGGAAACAGGGTTTCGGGAAGGAAGTGGTGAGTTGGGTGCGTACTTTGTATGAGGAGGCTAAGTTCAGAGTGCAAATAAATGGGAGGGTAGGGGAGGCGGTGAGTATGGAGAGGGGTCTGCGACAGGGTTGTCCGCTGTCGCAGATCCTGTTTGCCTGCTTACAGGATCCCTTTTATAGGTTAGTGGAGGAGGGATTAAGTGAGGGGGGAGAATAATGTGGATGGGGTAGGTATTGTAGGTTATGTAGACGATACTAACGTTTTGGTATCGTCAGAGCAGCAATTGAGCATGGTGAATGGGCTAGTAGATTTTTTTGGAAGGGCGACGGGAATGAGGGTGAATAGAGGAAAATCTAATCTACTGGAGGTGGGGAACTGGACGGGGGGAGCGTTGGGGGTGAGGGAGGGATGGGGTTGTGTTGACACATTAAAGATTTGTGGAATAGTGTTTAGTTCGAACACTTTGGTAGCAAGGGAAGTAAACTCGAGAATGGTAGTGGAGGCGGCAATACATAGGATGATGGGTTGGGGAGTAGGGAGGTTACTTTGTTGCAAAGGGCGGTTGTCGTGAATGTATTAGTGTACAGTAAGCTATGGTTTTGTGCGGCAGTCTTTCCCCTTTTGGAGGTTGATGTGAGAAGATTATTGCAAATTGTGCTAAAGTTTGTATGGGGGCGTGGAAGGCATTGGCTGTGTAGAGAGGTGGTGGAAACTAAGGTACGCTGGGGGGGTTTAGGGTTGATACCCTTATGGTGTAGGCTTAGAAGTGTGTTCGTGAGGCATGAGTTTTTACGGGGGGGAGGGGGGGAGGCATGAGAGTAGGGGAGGTGATGAGGGAGGTATGCAGGTGGTGGGGGGGGGAAGGAGTTATTGAAGTGAGGAAATTCTGAGAGGTTTGTTGGTGTTGCGAGATCCAGGTGCAATTAGGGTGAGTCGGCTGGATAGGAAGGACACGTGGTGATGGAGGTGAAGGGAAGGGCGAATTTTCCATTGTATAATTGGGGTAGAACCTGGGGGTGGTTGAAAAAGTTGAAATTGAACCCGAGGGTCAGAGATACAGGGTTTAGATTTGTACATGGAATCTTAGCGTCGAAGGCTCAGTTATTTGTCATGGGAATAGTTGGGGATGGTAGGTGTGACAGGTGTGGGGAACTAGATATGGCTTTTCATGCTGTATATTTTTGCGAGGGTCTTACAGGGGTATGTGCATGGTTTGGTGAAGTGTTGAGAAGAATAGGGGGAAGAGGTGTGTCTGCTCTACGGGCGTTAAGTTTGGACGTGGGGCAGTTCTCGGAAAGCGTACAAAGGGCAATGTCTTATTTAGTTTTGGACTACATTCATATATCGTGGGGAATGAGGGAGGTGAGAAGTGATGTAAGAATAAGGGAGTTAGCAGCAGGGTTTTATAGAACAAAATGTCGTAATAAAAGCCTGTATGGGAGGGTATGGGAGAGGGATTTTCCAAGTGTTTATTGGGATTTCACAGTACATTGGTTATTAAGCATGACAAGGTGAAAGGGAGGGGCTGCCTAGTTTTGTTGAGGAGTTTAGGTTGGGGTTTAGGGTAGCTTGGGAGGGGTTGTCTGTTGGGTAGGGTAGGTAGCACGTGGGTGGGGGAGGTGGGGGTTGAATGGGTGGGGCGTGTGAGGAGGGTGGTATAGGTAGGTCAGGGGAAGGGGTTGGAGGTTGGTTTCGTTTCAGTGCTCTTGGTTTAATGTGATGAGGCAAGTCATCTTTGGAGTATGTACCTAATGTTGTGACAGGTATTATATGGCATTGTTCACATGTGCGAGGTTGCAAAACAATTTTTTTATATGTTTGCATGAAGGTCATTGCAAAGTTGTTAATATGTTTTATATATATATATTATAGTGTGTGTGTGTGTATGTATATATATATATATGTATATGTATGTGTATATATATATGTATATGTATGTATATATATATATATATATATATATATATATATATATATATATATATATATATATATATATATATATATATATATATATATATATGTATATGTGTAGTATATATATAACAATGTGGAAGTTGTAAAGTTTAAGGGTAGGAGAGAAGCTGAGTGCTGAGAGTGTATCGTTCTCTACACTCCTTATTCTCTCAAGCTTCCTCATGCAGTCCAGTACCTTACTGTTTCACATTCCACTACCACTGTTATTAGAGTGGAATGTCGTCTCCTCTCACAAGACTGCTGTGTAGTCGTCACCACTATGACTACCACTGTTTGAGCCTCAGAGGCCACTACGCTATGCTACTTCTATACGAGTGTACAGACATTATGAAGTTGTATACTACCCTAGTACGTGGGGCGTAGTTTGTGAAATGGACACTATGACCTGAGAGAGACATTACTAATTCTCCTAGTGCAACCGTTTGTCGTGATGGGGGGGTATTGCCACCTTAGAATGGGCCCCAATGTATATATCTGTTTTATATGTGATTAATGTATATTTCCATTTTCTATAATTTTAAATTGCTGATATTCTCGATAATAGCTAAATCGTTAATATTGTGCTTTATATTATTATTGGACTTATATTTGACATTATTTAACTTAGCTATGTTCATTAGGTAGGATGTAACATTATATAATATGTACATGTTTGTAGTAGCTGCCTTGGAGTTGGCAAACTACCGATTATGACACTAGGCTTGTTATACTGCCGGCGTCTAGTTGCTGGGAGGGAGTCACGTGATTCCACCTGAGGCGGGTGGCTGCTGCTCCTTCCTCGAGAGCACTACACAGCTGGACATCGTTGTGTCAACACCTCGCTCCTGCCTCTGCTGGTTTTCTCGCCATTAAGACTCTGTGTAGAGTATGTGTTCGATGGTGAGACGAAACATACTTCTCAGGACTCTGTGTAACTCTGTTCACAGAGAATAGACTAGACAGTGATTTTTGACATTTTTCTGGGTTGTGTCACATTGACACTCTTGAGATAACTCAGGTCTCTAGCTACAGCTCCTGACCTAATTCGAGAATGCATCTGTGCACTATCACAGTTTGGGATTGTTTATGCTGAACCTAGCTTCAGTAGAAAGGGAGTTTTGTGACTGTTTTGGAGGATCTATTGATGGTCCCCAGTTAGGGTCAATTTTCTATCTCCTGGTTCCAGACGCTGTGTTGCTGTTGCTTGTCATATTCCTGTTCTGCGAATTGGTCATTTTACTGGTCTATCAAGCTGTTCTGATTGTCAGTTTGTTAGAGAAGCTAGCTTATGAGAAGTTCAGTTGGACACTGGTTGAGTCGAGTCTTAGAGTTACCTGGAGCTCACTCATACACATATATATTCTTATTTGCATATAACTGTATTATTGTAATTACTGACATTGTACCTGATGGTACTTCAGAGTCATTTGGATATATGTGCCCTCAGCACAGCCTTATGTTATATGAGAGCAGTGTAGGAGCTAACCTCCTAATTAACCTCCTAATGCATTACTTAAGGAACATCCTGATCATATGTACATTTATTTACTTTGAAACCCTAGACACTAACTTTGTTAATAAACATATTAAATTTTATGCTTTGGTTAGTACCCTACCAGTTGTAATCCTCATGAGGACTATTTAATATATCGGATAACTGGACCAGGATACTGACTTTGTTGCAAAAGCCCAGTAACAGGCTGGATGCTAGAAGGGCTATCCTTTCTAGTGTTTACTGGAGATGTCTATTACTAATAGATATCGTGTCATTTTGTAACAACCACCAATACATCAACAAAAGCATCACGAGCATCATCTGTCAGGGCTGTCATCACCACCTACCTCACATGGACGGTGACTGGAGAACTATAAGTCTCCACTCTGTGTGGCACCTCCAGTGTCATCTTGGGCCAGGCTACCTCCACCTCCCCGCTCTCAGCCAGCACCTCGCTGCCTCGCTCCAACCTGCACACATCACAACAACATAAGAAGGAGGAACACTGCCGTAGGCCTACTGACCCATAAAAAAGTTAATCTTAGAAGTACCAGGAATTACAGCAGCAAGACAAATTTTAGAAACTGGTGACTGCTATGGATCTGTGTCTATAAATGTGTGATTAGTCAATATGTGTGGACAATATCTGTCAATAAAAGTGAAGATAATGTAACATTCTCTCTCTTGATGTGTTGCCAGGAAGAGAAGGTCTGCAAGAGTAATCACCAATGCAAAGATTCCTCTCTAAGTTCCACTCACTCACTAAGTCTGCACTGACTAAGTCTGGACTCACTAAGTCTGCACTAAGTCTGCACTCACTAAGTCTGCACTCACTAAGTCTGCACTGACTAAGTCTGGACTCACTAAGTCTGCACTAAGTCTGCACTCACTAAGTCTGCACTCAGTTCTCATAAAAAAAATTAAATAGAATTGGATTAAAATTAGTAGGCCATAAATTATTAATTATTAATAACGAATGTTAGAAGAACAAACATTCTACCGTTCACGAGACAATAAATCATTCACTCTCTGTAACATCAATGATGTTTATTTTATTATGACAAGTGTTTGAGCTGGTAAATGATCTCCAGTAGAATGTTGATCGTTCAACAATGTTCACCACGAGACAGAACAATGTTCACCACGAGACAGAACAATGTTCAACACGAGACAGAACAATGTTCACCACGAGACAGAACAATGTTCACCACGAGACGAAACAATTGTAACCCAGTAAAGCAGCATGTGAGGCTGCTCATATATATATATATATATATATATATATATATATATATATATATATATATATATATATATATATATATATATATATATATATTATAATATATATATCAAAGCTCTCGTACAATTATGAAGTATATTTATTCATAGATAAATTAACCAAGCTTTAGCACCATATAGCATTAAACACATAAAGTTGAGACCATAAACGTTAGTTATTATCAACATATAATTGTTAGCTATTATTATCAACATATTATTGTTAGTTATTATTATCAACACTTAAGTCTATCAGACATGTGTCTGTCTTAGTGAAGATGAGTTAACACAGGACATGCTTATAATCAGCCTAATTATTAATTAGTCAAGTATAAGGAAGACAACCTCTCAGTGGTTAGTTATTATAGTGAACGATGACTGAACACTCAAGTAGAGGTTATCACTGAACGTTCCTGTGTCTCTAGTACTGAGGAACCTCCGCCAGATAACACACAACTGAACGTTCCTGTGTCTCAAGTACTGAGGAACCTCCGTCAGATAACACACAACTGAACGTTCCTGTGTCTCTAGTACTGAGGAACCTCCGCTAGATAACACACAACTGAAGGTTCCTGTGTCTCAAGTACTGAGGAACCTCCGCTAGATAACACACAACTGAAGGTTCCTGTGTCTCTAGTACTGAGGAACCTCCGCTAGATAACACACAACTGAAGGTTCCTGTGTCTCTAGTACTGAGGAACCTCCGTCAGATAACACACAACTGAAGGTTCCTGTGTCTCTAGTACTGAGGAACCTCCGCTAGATAACACACAACTGAAGGTTCCTGTGTCTCTAGTACTGAGGAACCTCCGCTAGATAACACACAACTGAAGGTTCCTGTGTCTCAAGTACTGAGGAACCTCCCCCAGATAACACACAACTGAACGTTCCTGTGTCTCAAGTATTGAGGAACCTCCGCCAGATAACACAACTGAACGTTCCTGTGTCTTTAGTACTGAGGAACCTCCGCCAGATAACACAACTGAACGTTCCTGTGTATCAAGTACTGAGGAACCTCCGCCAGATAACACACAACTGAACGTTGCTGTGTCTCAAGTACTGAGGAACCTCCCCCAGATAACACACAACTGAACGTTCCTGTGTCTCAAGTATTGAGGAACCTCCGCCAGATAACACACAACTGAACGTTCCTGTGTCTCAAGTACTGAGGAACCTCCCCCAGATAACACACAACTGAACGTTCCTGTGTCTCAAGTATTGAGGAACCTCCGCCAGATAACACACAACTGAACGTTCCTGTGTCTCTAGTACTGAGGAACCTCCGCCAGATAACACAACTGAAGGTTCCTGTGTCTCAAGTACTAAGGAACCTCCGCCAGATAACACAACTGAACGTTCCTGTGTCTCAAGTACTGAGGAACCTCCGCCAGATAACACAACTGAACGTTCCTGTGTCTCTAGTACTGAGGAACCTCCGCCAGATAACACAACTGAACGTTCCTGTGTCTCAAGTACTGAGGAACCTCCGCTAGATAACACAACTGAACGTTCCTGTGTCTCTAGTACTGAGGAACCTCCGCCAGATAACACAACTGAACGTTCCTGTGTCTCTAGT
>WNWK01039231.1:0-17549 GCA_009830355.1 Cherax destructor
CCCAACCAGTGGTTTTGTTCAAATTCAGGACAAATTTAAAGAGAGAAATATAAAAAAACAATAAGATGAGGAAATTGGGTCCGTCGGCCCGGAGTTGAAGATCACCGTATTTTTTTCGGGTCTGAATTTACAGGAAAGTTATCTGGCGCTTGTACACTGTTGTCAGGTGATGGGGACGTGAAAACGACGAAGATATTGTCACGGGTGGGGGGTTTTTCCCCCCAGTGGTGGGTCTTGAGGGTAAAAGGGATTTCCCTTGGGGGGGCCCCGGGGGGCCCCCCCGGGGTTTCCTCCACTCTTACTTTTTTGCACAGGTGTTAATTCATCGTCAAAGTCATTTTTTTTGATCCCACACACCTGATTGTGCACTGGCCCAATTGACAACCTTCACGAAAAAACAGTCGGCCCCCGCCCCCAAGAAAAAATTTTCCCCCCCGAATCTTTCATTACTGGAACAATTCTTTTTTGGGGAAGTTTTTTGGAACACGAAAATAAACGCTTAGTAAAAGGGAAAATTTGGATCAGGAACTTACTACTTTTTTAAAAGGGGGGATACCTACCTACTTCCTAATATATATATATATATATATATATATATATATATATATATATAAATATATATATAAAAAAATTTTTAAAAAAAACAAAAAAAAAAAAGGGAGGGGGAGGAGGAGGAAGGAGGAGGGAGGGGGGGGGAAAAGGGGGGAGGAGGGAGGGAGGGAAGGGGAAAAGGGAGGAGGGAGGGAAGAGGGGGAGAGAAGGAAGGAGGAGGGGGGAAAGGGGGGGAGGGAGGGAGGGAGGGGGAAAAAGGAGGGGGGAAAAAGAAGGGAGAGGAGGGAAGAGGGAGGAGAAAGGAGGAAAGAAGGGAGAAGGGAAAAAAAAGAAAAAAATAAAAAAAAAGGGGGTAAAAGAAAAAAAGGGGGACAAAAGAAGAAGCAAACAAAAAAGAAAATAGTAGCAGTAACGGAAGATAACACACACTCCCTCTCAGTGGACCTTTTAAGAAAAAATAAAAAAAAATTTTTTGGGGAAAATTTTTTAACAGGCCGCAAGGAAGACCACCAGATTTGTTATCTCTCCCCCTTTGGGCATACTTGTTTGTGCGCGCATGCGCCCCCCGGGGCCCGTACATATTCGTCCAGGATTGGCGATACCGACGGTCACGAAGAAACAAGGGGGAAATTTTTCCCCCGTAAATTTTTTAAAAAACACAACATGTCTTAATCTACGTACCTGTTTGTGGGCGGGAGAAGAGAAGGGGGAGAGGGGGGGGGAAGGGGGGGTGGGGAGGGGGAGAGGGGGGGAGAGGGGAGGGGGAGGGGGGAGGAGGGGAGAGAGGAAAGGGGGGGGGAGGGGGGGTAGAAAGGGAATGGGGGGGGGGAAAGGGGGGGGGGGGGGTGGGGGGGGGTGGGGGGGTGGGGGGGGGGGGGTGGGGGGGGGGTAAAAATTTTTTTTGTGGGGAGAGTACGGGGGGTGTGTGTATGTCTCATTCATTTATAAGTAATTATAAGGGAAGAATGGGGCCCCCCCGGGGGTCTTTTTAAAATTTACTTTGTTGGTTTATTTCCCCCCCTTTTGTGCCCCTTTCTCATTCTTCTTTTTAAAAGAATCCGGGGGCGGTGGGGCTTGAACCCATGGCAAGTGAGGCCTAAAACTCCCAGGCCACTTTTTTTTTCCGGGGATTTGTTTGAAAACAAAACGTTTTTTTTGTTTTTAAAAACCCTGTACGGGGATCGAACCCTTTTTAAAGCCAGCCTCGGGGAAAGGGAAAAAAACCCCGACGTTTTTTAACTTTGGAACATTTAAACAAACACCGGGTCCCCATGTCGGTTTTTTTCCCCTTTGATGGGAGCTTTTTTTGGCTGTGAATGGAATAATTTTATTCTACTCCCGGTTCACCCGGGGTGTCGCAGTATTAATAATGGCGGGGAAAAACCCCTTGTTCGTAAAATGCATTAAAATCTTAAAGCCATATATGGTAACCCCTCAATCTTCCATTCATCAAAAAGGGTTTTCCCCCTTTTTTTTATTAACGAGTTAAACTTTTCAGGGGTTTTAAAAAATTTTTTTTGCTCCTTTCAAAGGTTTTTATAAAAAAAATTTTTCTCCTTTTTTAACGTTTTTAAAAAATTTTTTCTGCTCCTTTCAAAGGGGTTTTTAAAAAAAATTTTTTTTGCTCCTTTCAAAGCGTGTTATAAAAAAAAATTTCTGCTCCTTTCAAACGTTTTTAAAAAAATTTTTTTTGCCCTTTCAAAACGTGTTATAAAAAATTTTTTTTTTTCAAAGCGTTTAAAAAATTTTTTTCTCCTTTCAAAGCGTTTTAAAAATTTTCTTCTGCTCCTTTCAAAGGGGTTTTTTTAAAAAAATTTTTTTTTGCTCCTTTCAAAGCGTGTTATTTAAAAATTTTTGCTCCTTTCAAAGCGTGTTATAAAAAAATTTTTTTTTCTCCTTTCAAAGCGGTTATTACCCTTTCTCCTTTCAAAGCATAAAAAAGACTTCGTTCCTTTCAAAAATTTTTAAAATTTTTCTTTTTCCCTTTTGTTTTTATAAAAATTCTGTCCTTTTTAAAGCGTTGTTTTTAAAAAATTACTTCTGTCCTTTTTAAAGCGTGTTTTTAAAAAATTTTTTTTGCTCCTTTCAAAGCCCCTTTTAAAAAAATTTTTCTGCTCCTTTTTTAAAGGGGTTATAAAAAAATTTTTTTTGCTCCTTTTTTAAAAAGTTTTTAAAAACTGTTTTCAAAAAACGGGGTTTTAAAAATTCTGCTCCTTTTTTAAAGGGGTTATAAAAATTTTTTTTTGCTCCTTTTTTAAAGCGTGTTATAAAAATTACTTCTGCCCTTTTAAAAACGTTTATAAAAAAATTATTTCGTTTCCCTTTTTAAAGGTTTTTTTAAAAATTACTTTTCTCCTTTCAAAATTTTTATAAAAAAGGGCTTTTTGTTCCTTTCAAAGGGGTTTTAAAAAAACTTCCCGTTTCCCTTTTAAAAATGTTATAAAAATTACTTTTCTCCTTTCAAAAATGTTATAAAAAAAACTTTTCTCCTTTCAAAGGGGGTTTTAAAAAAATTTTTTTTGCTCCTTTCAAAGCGTGTTATAAAAATTTCTGTCCCTTTCGCTTTTAAAAAAATTTTTCTTCTCCTTTCAAAGCGTGTTATAAAAAAATTTTTTTCTTTTCAAAGTTATAAAAATTTTATTTTTTCCCCTTTAAAGCGTGTTATAAAATTCTTCTCCTTTAAAAACGTGTTAAAAAAAAACTTTGCTCCTTTCAAAGCGTGTTATAAAAATTTTTGCTCCTTTCAAAGGGGTTAAAAAATTTTCTTCTGCCCTTTAAAAGGGCTTTTAAAATTTTTTTCTGCTCCTTTAAAATTTAAAAAATTTTCCTTTTCCCCTTTTAAAGGTGTTAAAAAAAATTTCTTCTGCCCCTTTTTAAACCCCCCTTTTGAAATATACTATTTTCTCATTTTAAATTTTTTTATGTTTCTTTTTTTAGTTGTTAATAAATATTTTCAATGATGTATGGATATTTTTTCCCCCTTTTTTTTTTTTTCATTTCCTTTTTTTCCCCCGATCATCGTTTTTTCATGAGAGTGTTTTTTTTATTATTATTATCATCATCATCATCAAACGAAGCCCCAAACCTACTAGGATCATCATCACTTTTTTTGATTTTACCTTTCCCTTTTTTTCAAATCTCTCTCCCTTATATCTTTTCCCCTTTCATATTCATTCTTTCAACTCTCTTTCTTTTTCAACGGCCTCCACATCCCATAGACTTTCTGGGTTTTCTGACGTTTTTTTTTAAAAAAGTTTTACCAATCTTCATTATTTTGGGGCTTTTTTTTCTATCTCTTTGATGGCTGTTAAGTAACAAAAAACCTTCACTATTCTTCATAGTTAATTGTCCATCCCAGTTATTTATCTGCATTTGGTAACATTTTTCCTGTTTTTTATTTTTTTTCCTTGGGGGTTTTTTTGGAAGGGGGGATATGGGGGAGGTCTTTTGGTAATGAGGGCATATGTGGGGTCTTTTGGTAATGAGGGCATATGTGGGGTCTTTTGTAATTTAGGGCTATGGGGGATTTTTTTTTGGTAAGGGGGGCATAGGGATTTTTTTGGGAGGGCATATTGGGGTTTTTTGGTAATGAGGAAAGGGTGGGGGCCCTTTTGGGAAGGGGGGCAATGTGGGGGTTTTTTAAAAAGAGGACATGCGGGGGCTCGTCTGTCACCCAAATAAGGGGGTTTTTACGGGGGGAACTTTTGTTTTCATTCATCTGGTGGATTTTTTATGAGGGGAAGTGGAAAAGGGGGAAAAAAATTGAGGAAGAAAAAAGTATGAAATGGGTTTTTTTTCCTTGTTGGGTGGGGACCCCCTTTGGGAAGGGGTCGGACAGCCTCTGAATTTTTTAAAAAATTTATTTAACGGGGATTTCCCCTTTTTCCCCCCCTTTTGCCTCTGTTATCCCAAAAAAGGAAAAGGAAATTTTTTTCTCAATTTTTGCTTTTTTTTTTTAAAAGATTCTAGCCCGGAAAATTTTGATGAAAGTACAAGTTTCAGGGGTTTTTTCTTCTTTGCTTTTTCGTAAAAAAGGAGAGATTCTTTTTGTTACTCCCCTCGCCCCATGCTTTCATTCCAAAAAAATTTTTAAACAAAATTTTTTCCCTTTTTTTTTTGTTTCTCCTTCAATGTCTGTAAATTGGGGTGATTTTCCCCCTTTCCCCTCTCTATTTTCTGCTTTTAATCATTACTAATTCAGTTTTTTCTTCATTTCCTTTTTCCAGTTTGGGCCCCAAATGAAGAAACCAAGAAAGCCTCTTTTTTTTTAAACCCCTTTTCCCATCCTTTGAACTCATTTCCCATTCCCCCTTTTTTCATTCAAGATCCCTCTCAACAGTAATATCCAACGACACTTTTTTTTTTATCTGCCACTTTATCCTCCTTTCCCTTATTCCTTTCTTTCTCATATATTTAACCTTTCCTCTTTTTTTTTTATTTGATGGCCTTTTTTTTTTAAAAAAACCCCATTAATTTTGATATTCTGGTTTTTTCCCCCAAAATTAGTTTTCCCCCCTTCCCCTTTTATTCCCTTTGTATTTCAGTTTTTCCCCCTTTGTTTTCCCGGGTCCCCCATTTTTCATTTTTTTGCCCCCTTTTTGTTCCCTCTTTGCATTTCCTTTTTGTCTCTTCCCCGTGACTTCCCACCTCCCACCGTTTCCATGCCTTTTTTTTTCCCCCCTTTTTTTTTTAAAATTTTTTGCCCCTTTTTTTCCCACCCTTTTTTGTTTTTTTTCCCCCTCTTTTGTACCGGGGAAATGAAATATACTACAACGATCACCCCCCTGTCTCACTTTTTTAAATCAAAAATAAAGTTCTTCAGATTTAAGGGTCTTTTTTCCCCCAAAGTTTGTTCTTATGACTCACGAAATCAATTTTGGGAATTGCAAACAAACCATAACCACGGTGGGGTTCAAAACCACGGTCAGTGTTTTGCGACAGTTGGAGTTTTTAGACTCTCGACCCCGGTTCGAACCCCCCCCCCCTTTTGGGTTTTTTTTCCCTCCTTCTCTGTTAGTCTCAGTTTACGTCTAAATTAATTAATGATTGAAACCATTTATCACTAGCTAAACCCCTCATATTCATGCCTGTGTCTTTGTGGCGTTGGATTATAGAGAGTCAAAACACCATGGCAAAAATTAGTTTTAATCTGGCAAGGGGAAAAGAAATTAGTTTTAAATTTGGGGTTGCCATTTCTTCAAATTTTAATCCCAGTATTCTGTTTAAAAACCCTTTAACATTTCCCCGTATTCTTGGGGGAAAAAAAAACCCCAGGTGTCATACAGCATCTTTGGGGAAAAAAAAAGAATGGGTTTGGGGCCCAGGAAGGGGTTTTTCCCCGTATTAAAAACCCCCAATTTTTTTTATAAAAAAGGAAACCCCAAAAAGACGACATAACCGTAATCGAGTCCCGTCTACCAAAAATTGTGAATTAAGATGATCTGGGGGTTTTTTTTTTCACTTTCCAATTTGATTCTATGTTATTTGCGAATCAAAATTCGTACTTGTTATTATGATAATGTTCCTTTTTTTAGCTAGCAGGTGTCTGATTTAGAATTTGACTTTTTTTGGGAAAAGGGGGGGAAAGGGGCCTTTTTTGGGTTTTTTAAAAAATTTTTATAAAAAACCGGGGGGTATGGAAGGTGTATGTTGGTAATGTAGGGGGGTTGGGGGGTATTAGTACACTGAATGTGGGGTTTTTTTATGAAGTTTTTTTGTAGTGCAGTGAGGCTGATTTTTGTGGAATTTGAGAACAGTATAGTTGAGGGGGGTGGTTGGGAAAAAGGATTAGACTTGGTTGTTGTCTTTATAAAAATCATGTATCAGGGTGGCATTATGCTGCCTCCTAATTAATTCTAACTTTCTGTGGATTGGTTGTTTGTCGGGGGTCAATAATATTTATTTTTTTGGATGCTTTTAGCCCTTTCTTTCTCTTGTGTTTATGCCTCCATAATTATTTTGGAAAAAAAAAAACAACTAATTTTTTCGTTTTCATTTCTATAAGATTTTTTGGGGTTTTTGATGACGACCTTGGGTCTTGTTGATGACGCCCCAGTGGTCTTGTTTGCGCCCCAGTGGTCTTGTTGATGAACCTTCAGTGGTTTTTTTTTAGGGGCCCTTCGTGGTCTTGTTGATGACGACCTTCAGTGGTCTTTTGACGAAGACCCTCGGGGTTTGGAGAAGATTTTCCATCAGGGGTCTTGTTCAAACCGACCTTCAGTGGTCTTGTTGACGAAGGCCTTCAGTGGTCATGTTGACGAAGGCCTTCAGTGGTCATGTTGATGAAGCCGACCTTCAGTGGTCTTGTTGATGTAGCAGACCTTCAGTGGTCTTGTTGATGAAGCCGACCTTCAGTGGTCTTGTTGATGAAGCCGACCTTCAGTGGTCATGTTGATGAAGCCGACCTTCAGTGGTCATGTTGATGAAGCCGACCTTCAGTGGTCTTGTTGATGAGCCGACCTTCAGTGGTCTTGTTGATGTAGCCG
Source organism: Cherax destructor (assembly GCA_009830355.1). Taxonomy (NCBI): domain Eukaryota; kingdom Metazoa; phylum Arthropoda; class Malacostraca; order Decapoda; family Parastacidae; genus Cherax; species Cherax destructor. Next base: position 7,038 of record WNWK01039231.1, read on the forward strand.
ACCTTCAGTGGTCTTGTTGATGAAGCCGACCTTCAGTGGTCTTGTTGATGAAGCCGACCTTCAGTGGTCTTGTTGATGAAGCCGACCTTCAGTGGTCTTGTTGATGAAACCGACCTTCAGTGGTCTTGTTGATGAAGCCGACCTTCAGTGGTCTTGTTGATGAAGCCGACCTTCAGTGGTCTTGTTGATGAAGCCGACCTTAGTGGTCTTGTTGATGAAGCGACCTTCAGTGGTCTTGTTGATGAAGCCGACCTTCAGTGGTCTTGTTGATGAAGCCGACCTTCAGTGGTCTTGTTGATGAAGCCGACCTTCAGTGGTCTTGTTGATGAAGCCGACCTTCAGTGGTCTTGTTGATGAAGCCGACCTTCAGTGGTCTTGTTGATGAAGCCGACCTTCAGTGGTCTTGTTGATGAAGCCGACCTTCAGTGGTCTTGTTGATGAAGCCGACCTTCAGTGGTGTTGTTGATGAAACCGACCTTCAGTGGTCTTGTTGATGAAGCCGACCTTCAGTGGTCTTGTTGATGAGATTCTGCTTACTAGCCCATATATTAAATTTCAGTCCTCCAATCTTCATTTCGGCCATCACTTTTACTTCACCTCTGTGACGCAAGTCTAGGTCAGCCATTACCTCACTTCACCTCTGTGACGCAAGTCTAGGTCAGTCATCACTTCTCTTACTTCACCTCGTGACGCAAGTCAGTCAGTCATTACCTCACTTCACCTCTGTGACGCAGGTCTAGGTCAGTAATCACTTCTCTTACTTCACCTCTGTGACGCAAGTTTAGGTCAGTCATCACCTCCTTACTTCACCTTTGTGACGCAAGTCTAGGTTCTAAGTTCCTCTAAGCTCATTATTAGAATTCAGTACTCTTGTCTCTGTTTTATTTATTTGCTATTTTTTTTAAGATATATTTATCTAAGTTTTAATTATCGTTTGTTCAATTATTTCTTATCCAGTGAACATTTATTCAAGAAATATATCAACAGGCCCTTAGATTTCCTTTGCAATTTCCTCGCTTCTCTAATTAAAGGCGCCTTCAGTTTTCATCTCATCGTATCATGCGCGATTTATCTCCATTAATTATAAAATGGGACAAATCTCTCCTCCAAAACAAACTCTTGTCATACAGGCTCACCAACCTTGTTTGGAGGCGAGAGTTCTAGCTATCTCTCGGCACCGGTGCATGACCATTCCTGTTTATGTTCTTGCACTCCTTCCTCAGCGCTGTGGACCCTATTGGGTTTAGCGCTTGGTTTTGATTGTAATCCCACTCCTCCCACGCCCACAGCTCATCCCCACACCAATTGTACTACATCCACCAACTACTCCCCGACACCAATTGTACCACCTCCACCAACTACTCCCCCACACCCACTGCTCCTCCCCACACCCACTGCTCCTCCCCACACTCACTGCCCTCCCCACACCCACTGCTCCTCCTCACCAATTGTACCACCTCCACCAACTACTCCCCCACACCAATTTTACCACCTCCACCAACTACTCCCCCACCCACTGCCCTCCCCACACCCACTGCTCCTCCCCACACCCACTGCTCCTCCCAGACCCACTGCTCCTCCCCCACACCCACTGCTCCTCCCCACACCCACTGATCCTCCTCCACACACACTGCTCCTCCCACATCAATTCTACCCCTCCACCAACTACTCCTCCACACCCACTGCTCCTCCTCACACCAATTGTACCACCTCCACCAACTACTCCCCACACCCACAGCTCTTCCCCACACCAATTGTACCACCTCCACCAACTACTCCCCTACACCCACTGCTCCTCCCCACACCCACTGCTCCTCCCCACCCATGCTCCTCCCCACACCCACTGCTCCCTCCCCACACCCACTGCTCCTCCCCCACACCCACTGCTCCTCCCCCACACCCACTGCTCCTCCCCACACCCACTGCTCCTCCCCCATCAATTTACCACTCCACCAACTACTCCCCACACCCACAGCTCTTCCCCACACCAATTGTACCAAATCCACCAACTACTCCCCACACCCACAGCCCTCCCCACACCAATTGTACCACCTCCACCAACTACTCCCCACACCAATTGTACCACCTCCACCAACTACTCCCCACACCCACTGCTCCTCCCCACACCCACTGCTCCTTCCCCACACCCACTGCTCCTCCCCCACCCACTGCTCCTCCCCACACCCACTGCTGCTCCCCCACACCTACTGCTCCTCCCCCACACCCACTGCTCCTCCCCCACACCCACTGATCCTCCTCCACACCCACTGCTCCTCCCCACATCAATTTTACCACCTCCACCAACTACTCCTCCACACCCACTGCTCCTCCTCACATCAATTGTACCACCTCCACCAACTACTCTCCCACACCCACAGCTCTTCCCCACACCAATTGTACCACCTCCACCAACTACTCCCCTACACCCACTGCTCCTCCCCACACCCACTGCTCCTCCCCACACCCACTAATCCTCCCCACACCCACTAATCCTCCCCACACCCACTGCTCCTCCCCCACACCCACTGCTCTTCCCCACACCCACTGCTCCTCCCCACACCCACTGCTCCTCCCCACCCCCACTGCTCCTCCCCACATCAATTGTACCACCTCCACCAACTACTACTCTACACCCACTGCTCCTCCTCACATCAATTGTACCACCTCCACCAACTACTCCCCCACACCCACAGCTCTTCCCCACACCAATTGTACCAAATCCACCAACTACTCCCCCACACCCACAGCTCCTCCACACACCAATTGTACCACCTCCACCAACTACTCCCCTACACCCACTGCTCCTCCCCACACCCACTGCTCATCCCCACACCCACTGCTCATCCCCACACCCACTGCTCCTCCCCCACATCCACTGCTCCTCCCCACACCCACTGCTCCTCCCTACACCCACTGCTCCTCCCCACACCCACTGCTCCTCCCCACACCCACTGCTCCTCCCCACACCTCTAACTCGAAAAGCTTTGATTATCTTATCTTTTTTTGTATTAAAAGCCTCTTGTTATTTTGCCTGATACATCTATCTGTATTAATTTGGGCTCACATCTGAGTGTTGAGTGTTATTCAGCTAGTATCAACTTACTGCACTCCTTCCATATATCTTAAAAGCTAATTATGTAGCCCAGAAAGGGAGCTACATAAAAAATGGAATCGTTGGAATCCTTTGAAAAACCTAAGGAATGCCTATTCCGATCAACTTCAAATTTTCTGCCCTGATGCGTTTTCCAGTCACCAAAGTTCGCGTTATAACTGTACTGAATAAGTCCGAATTTGCCATTTTTTTGAACATTGATAGTGATTTGCATTCAATAACTAAATAATGTCCCTGGTCATCTCAAAAATATAAACATTTACGCATGTCATAAGAATGATAATACCTAATACATAATTAAACAGTGAACACGAAAATTTGAATTTTGAACATTTTTAAAATCCTTGGAATCGTTAGATTCAGATCCATTGATGGGGAATGCAGTTTATGATAGGCTTCAAACTCTCAGTGTTGGTCTGCTTTATTAAAATAAATCTTGGCTTTCACGTTCAGCTCATTAAATTTTATTTTGTCAATTTTAATCAAATGAATTTGCTTCCAGGTTAAGACTGCAGAATACCTTTTATGGTCTGCTTCAAACATTAAGCGCTGCTCTATCTTAAAATGAATTTTTTTATTGAATTTTATTTTGAATTTGGACTCAGCGAAGCTCAGACCTCTACAACACAATTGTACTCAAAGATTCGTTAAGTTATACCATGAATTAAGGAAAGATCCTAGACTTCACCTTACGAAACAGACAAAGCAAATGCGATAGTTATTAATAGTTATTAATCAAGGTTTGTTGTGCCGACCACATAAATAGATTCAGGATGAATTGTTTACCTGTTTGTGACCCTTAGAATACTCGTACGTACAGCCTTTAAATTCATTCAGGTGTAGATCACCCAAGAAAAGATCGTAGTGTCAGGTAGGCTTGAATTAAATGTACTTTTTGTCTAAAATGGCAAATAAAATGTCAGAAAATGTACGAGCGACAATCACTAAGTATGCGGCCCCAGCATGGACCCCATACCTGATCAAGCCCACCATCAAGCTCCAAAAAGTTCAAAGCCTTACAGCCAGGTTAGAGCCAGACTTGTAAGGAATATAATACGAGAAGAGGGTAAGGAACTGAACCTGGCGACCTTGACAGAGCGGAGGTCACACAAAATCTTTAGAGGAATTGGAAGAGCAGGTAAAGACAGTGTTTTAATTTCGAGGACCAGGATCAAGGGGACACAGGTGGAGCTTGAAGATACAGATTAACCATAAGGATACACAAAAGTATTTCTTTAGTCTCATGGTGTTTGAAAAGACAAATGACCAGGATGAGGCAGTGGTGGAGGCCAATTCTTCTTTACAAACTAGACATGAGGTCCTACACGAAAGAAATCAATGATGTCGTTCACAGTAGTCTAGGGAGCAGGGCCAGGAGCTGAGTCTCGAGTCCCTCAATCACAAATCGATGAGTACAAATCTGTGAGTACGCGCGTGCGCGCACGCGCACACACACACACACCCACTGCGAAGAGGGTGAGCAGCTGAGAGCAGGTGGAGAGGGGAATAGGGCAAATGCAGAGGAACGATCATGCCACCAAGAGCAACAGGAAAAAAGAAGGGAGAAACAGGAGCCTGAGCTGCAGAGGGAAAGGCAATGGGAGGAGGAGAGGGCAAAGGCAGTGTTTATTCATGGGCTGAAGGAGAGTGAGGGAAGGACACACACTGAAAGACGGCAGGCAGAAAGAAAGGAGATTGAGAGCATACTCAAAGAAATAGGTGAAGAAGACATGTCCGAGATTGTAAATTTTCAGAGAATAGGGGGGTACTCGAAGGGGAGAAAACGACCGCTCAAGCTGATTCTCAGGACAGAAACAGAGAGAGACAGAATCCTCCAAGAGAAACCACGATTGAAGGAAACGGAAGAATACAGGAGGGTGTTCCTAGACCGGGACAGAACAAAAACAGAACGACAGCAGCTGAGGGAGAGGACACAAAGGCGAAAGGAGCGAGGAGGAGGGACAAGGACAGAATCAGTAGAGGACAACCAGAGCAGGGCGGAGCAACAAGAACAAGCACACACAGAACCATCCCAAACACCCAACAACCAAGCACACTATCCCAACACAAACTACAACCAACAATCTCAGCCCCCACCCAACACTCCACTATAGAATCCCACAGTACACCACCAGGTCCCCCACCCTCACAGACCCCCAAAACACAGTAGTAGAGAGGAAACTGAAGGTATGGTACACCAATGCTGATGGAATAACAAATAAGTGGGAGGAGGGCACGAAAGAGTCAAAGAGGCATCACCGGACATAATAGCTCTCACAGAAACCAAGCTCACAGGTATGATAACAGATGCCATCTTTCCAATGGGATACCAGATCCTGAGGAAAGACAGAGGGAACAGAGGGGGTGGAGGAGTGGCACTGCTGATCAAAAACCGATGGGATTTTGACGAGATGGAGAGAGGAGACGGAGGAGAAGCTGGGGATTACATAGTAGGGATGCTACAGTCTGGAGGTCCCAAGGTGGTAATTGCAGTGATGTATAACCCACCACAGAACAGCAGGAGGCCAAGGCAAGAGTATGATGAGAGTAACAGAGCGATGATTGACACTCTGGCAGAAGTGGCCAGAAGGGCTGCGCGAGCAGGGCGAAGCTACTGATCATGGGTGACTTCAACCATAAGGAAATTGATTGGGAGAACTTGGAGCCACATGGGGCCAAGAAACGTGGAGGGCTAAGATGCTGGAGGTGGTACTGGAAAATCTCATGTACCAACACGTAAGGGACACTACCAGAGAGAGAGGAAATGACGAACCAGCGAGACTGGACCTAGTATTCACCCTGAGTAGTGCAGATATTGAGGACATCACACATGAAAGCCCCTTGGGGCCAGTGATCATATGGTTCTAAGTTTCGAATACATAGTAGAGTTACAAGTGGAGGGGGAAGCAGGAAGGGCTGCACATTTGAAGCCAAACTACAAGAAAGGGGACTATGTGGGCATGAGGAACTTCCTGCACAGAGTTCAGTGGGACAGAGAGATGGCAGGAAGTCAGTAGACGAGATGATGGAATATATGACAACAATTTGCAAGGAAGCTGAGGAGAGGTTTATACCCAAGGGTAACAGGAGAAGCGAAAAGACAGGATGAGCCCATGGTTCACCCAAAGGTGCAGGGAAGCCAAAACCAAGTGTGCAAGGGAATGGAAGAGGTACAGAAGGCAAAGAACCCCGGAGAATAAGGAGAGCAGTCGTAGAGCCAGAAATGAATATGCACAGATCAGAAGGGAGGCCCAAAGACAGTACGAGAATGACATAGCAGCGAAAGCCAAATCTGACCCAAAGCTGCTGTACAGCCACATCAGGAGGAGAACAACAGTCAAGGACCAGGTGATCAGGCTGAGGAAGGTAGGAGGGAGGTCACAAGAAATGACCGGGAAGTGTGTGAGGAGCTCAACATGAGATTCAAAGAGGTGTTCACAGAGGAGATAGAAGGGCCTCCAGAAAGGAGGAGAGGTAGGGTACACCATCAAGTGCTGGACACAATACACACAAATGAGGAGGAAGTGAAGAGGCTACTAAGCGAGCTAGATACTTCAAAGGCGATGGGGCCAGATAACATCTCTCCATGGGTCCTGAGAGAGGGAGCAGAGGAGCTATGTGTACCCTAACAACGATCTTCAACACATCTATCGAAACAGGGCAACTACCTGAGGTTTGGAAGACAGCAAATGTAGTTCCAATTTTTAAAAAGGAGACAGGAACGTAGCACTAAACTACAGACCAGTGTCACTGACATGTATTGTATGCAAGGTCATGGAGAAGATAGTCAGGAGAAGGGTGGTTGAGCACCTAGAAAGGAATGAGCTTATCAACGACGGCCAACACGGTTTCAGGGACGGGAAATCCTGTGTCACAAACCTACTGGAGTTCTAGACAGGGTGCAGATAAGGCAAAGAGAGAGGGTGGGTAGATTGCATATTCTTGGATTGTAAGAAGGCGTTTGACACAGTTCCACACAAGAGATTAGTGCAGAAGCTGGAGGACCAGGCAGGGGTAACAGGGAAGGCACTACATTGGATCAGGGAATACCTGTCAGGGGGACAGCAGCGAGTCATGGTACGTGGCGAGGTGTCAGAGTGGGCGCCGGTGACGAGCGGGGTTCCACAGGGGTCAGTCCGGGACCAGTGCTGTTTCTGGTATTTGTGAACGACATGACGGAAGGAATAGACTCCGAAGTGTCCCTGTTTGCAGATGATGTGAAGTTGATGAGAAGAATTCAATCGGACGAGGACCAGGCAGAACTACAAAGGGATCTGGACAGCCTGCAAGCCTGGTCCAGCAACTGGCTCCTGGAGTTCAACCCCACCAAGTGCAAAGTCATGAAGATTGGGGAAGGGCAAAGAAGACCGCAGACGGAGTACAGCCTAGGGGGCCAGAGACTGCAAACCTCAATCAAGGAAAAGATCTTGGGGTGAGTATAACACCAGACACATCCTGAGGCGCACATCAACCAAATAACTGCTGCAGCATATGGGCGCCTAGCAAACCTAAGAACAGCATTCCGACATCTTAATAAAGAATCGTTCAGGACCCTGTACACTGTGTACGTTAGGCCCATATTGGGTATGCAGCACCAGTTTGGAACCCACACCTAGCCAAGCATGTGAAGAAGCTCGAGAAAGTGCAAAGGTTTGCAACAAGACTAGTCCCGGAGCTAAGGGGATGTCCTACGAGGGGAGGTTAAGGGAAATCGACCTGACGACACTGGAGGACAGGAGAGATAGGGAGACATGATAACAACATATAAGATACTGAGAGGAATTGACAAAGTGGACAGAGACAGAATGTTCCAGAGATGGGACACAACAACAAGGGGACACAGATGGAAGTTGAAGACTCAGATGAATCACAGAGATGTTAGGAAGTATTTCTTCAGTCACAGAGTTGTCGGGAAGTGGAATAGTTTAGGAAGCGATGTAGTGGAGGCAGGCTCTATACATAGCTTTAAGCAGAGGTATGATAAAGCTCATGGCGCAGGGAGAGTGACCCAGTAGCGGCCAGTGAAGAGGCGGGGCCAGGAGCTTTGACTCGACCCCTGCAACCACAACTAGGTGAGTACAACTAGGTGAGTACACACACACACACACACACACGATACGATACGATACGAAAAAGCTCATAGAGCTGAGTGGACACAGTAACGACCAGTGAACAGGCGGGGTCAGGAGCTGTGAATCGACCCCTGCAACCACCTATAGGAGAGTACAAATAGGTACTCACACACACACACACAGCGTACCATCTTAGGTATAAATGGGATGTGTGGAGGAACGTTATCTGGTGTGGATTATCAATGTAACTTTACTGAAAGAGGGTAAAACTGGGAGACAGATGGAAAAATGGTGATTTTTGTTCTAGTGTTAGAAAAGTTAGGCAGAGAAGATTCCTACAATTAGACACCAACCATATTTTACCAGTGAGGAGGCAGGTTTTTTTGCTCCCCTGATCCAGTCAGTGGACGGTAGCACAAGAATGTATGGATATGCAAACGACCTTGGAGACAAACTCAAAAAGGTTGGTTAATTGGGTTCAAGCCTACTACACGAGGGCTCCTTAATGGCCGTCTTGTAGTTATAGGCTTTAAAAAACGTCAACCATCTTTCTTAATAACAGAGGATAAACTATAAACACCGAGATGTGAATATTTCTCAGTGTGTAAACACTAAAATTTAATTTCCTTTTCAAGAATTAAACTTTTATAGCGTTTACACGCCGAGAAATATTCACCTCTCGGTGTTTATAGTTAATCCACTGTTATTAAAAAAATAGTTTGGTTAATAGAATTTAAAGCCTATAAACTACAAGACGACCATTACGGTCGTATGTAAACTTTGCACTAGTCAAGAATATTTTAATCCCTAAAACAGGGATTAAACTTTCAGTGTATAGACACCCAGAAATACATATTTCTTGGTGTGTATATTCTGTGATTATAGGGCTGATTGGCTAATTCGGTTTCAAGACTATCGACAACACGAGCATCATTAATTCTGCATGTCACATGTTCACCACCAGTCAAGAATACTTCAGAATACTTCAAGAATACTTCAATGAACTCTCAGACTCTGAGAGTCATGCAACTCTCAGTGTATGTATACTGAGAGTCATGCAACTCTCAGTGTATGTATACTGAGAGTCATGCAACTCTCAGTGTATGTATACTGAGAGTCATGCAACTCTCAGTGTATGTATACTGAGTCATGCAACTCTCAGTGTATGTATACTGAGTCATGCAACTCTCAGTGTATGTATACTGAGTCATGCAACTCTCAGTGTATGTATACTGAGTCATGCAACTCTCAGTGTATGTATACTGAGTCATGCAACTCAGTGTATGTATACTGAGTCATGCAACTCTCAGTGTTTTATACTGAGTCATGCAACTCAGTGTATATATACTGAGTCATGCAACTCTCAGTGTATATATACTGAGTCGTGCAACTCTCAGTGTATATATACTGAGTCGTGCAACCCCAGTGTATGTATACTGAGAGTCGTGCAACTCTCAGTGATGTATACTGAGAGTCGTGCAACTCTCAGTGTATACTGAGAGTCGTGCAACTCTCAGTGTATGTATACTGAGAGTCGTGCAACCTCAGTGTATGTATACTGAGAGTCGTGCAACTCTCAGTGTATGTATACTGAGAGTCGTGAACTCTCAGTGTATGTATACTGAGAGTCGTGCAACTCTCAGTGTATGTATACTGAGAGTCGTGCAACTCTCAGTGTATGTATACTGAGAGTCGCAACTCTCAGTGTATGTATACTGAGTCATGCAACCTCAGTGTATTACTGAGTCATGCAACTCTCAGTGTATGTATACTGAGTCATGCAACTCTAGTATGTATACTGAGATCGTGCACCTCTCAGTGTATGTATGACTGAGTCATGCAACTCTCAGTGATGTATACTGAGAGTCATGCAACTCTCAGTGGTATGTATACTGAGAGTCATGCAACTCTCAGTGTATGTATACTGAGTCATGCAACTCTCAGTGTATGTATACTGAGTCATGCAACTCTCAGTGTATGTATACTGAGTCATGCAACTCTCAGTGTATGTATACTGAGTCATGCAACTCTCAGTGTATGTATACTGAGTCATGCAATCTCAGTGTATGTATCTGAGTCATGCAATCTCAGTGTATGTATCTGAGTCATGCAACTCTCAGTGTATGTATACTGAGTCATGCAACTCTCAGTGTATATATCTGAGTCATGCAACTCCCCAGTGTATATATACTGAGTCATGCAACTCTCAGTGTATGTATACTGAGAGTCGTGCAACTCTCAGTGATGTATACTGAGAGTCGTGCAACTCTCAGTGTATGTATCTGAGTCATGCAACTTCAGTGTATGTATACTGAGTCATGCACTCTC
>WNWK01039232.1:0-17548 GCA_009830355.1 Cherax destructor
CCTGTTCTACATAATTTATTATTTCTGGAATTCCGCTAGTATCTTCCTGAGTAAAAACTGAGAGGAAGTAAGTACAGTGGACCCCCGAGTTTCGTAAAAACTTCACTCCTGAAGTCTGCTCAAGTGCCATTACCGAACGAATTTACTCCCTTAAGGAAAAATTTCACGTAGGTTAGTCTATTTCAGACCCCCAAAAATACACTTCCACAAGAACTTACAAAATTATACTTACATAATTGCACGATTTCCGGGGTATTCGTTAACCGAGGGTCCACTGTATTGAAAATTTCACACATATCCTTATCACTCTCCGTGATCTGTCCTGAGTTACTCTTAAGTGGGCCTACCTTGTCCCTAATCTTACTTCTGTATACCTGAAAGAACCCTTTTGGGTTAGTCTTCGAATCCCTTGCAACCTTAGCCTCATAATCCCTTTTTGCTTTTCTTATTCCTTTTTTTTATTTCTCTCTTTAATAGAAAATATTGATTTCTTATCTGTCCATCCCCTCTTTTGATACGCCTATATATGCCTCTCTTTCGACCAATGAGATGTTTTAATCTATTGTTCATCCATTTAGGATCATTTTTGTTAGATCTAATTTCCCTACTTGGAACAAAAGTTGTCTGGGCAGCTAGAACTACGCTCAGGAAAACGTCATATTGGCAACCAAAACCACCTACCTGACCCATAGTCAGGTCATCCCAATTTAGCCCACCTAGGTAATTTCTCAGCCCCATGAAGTCTGGAACAGGGACTTGATTGCAGTTACCTGGGTAATTCCATGATATATTAAAACTAAGTGATTTGTGATCGCTTTCCCCAAGCTCTTCATTAACCTCAAGATTATTAATTAGTGATTTTTTGTTAGCAAGAACCAAATCAAGCAAGTTGCTACCTCTAGTTGGTTCTGTCACAAACTGTTTTAAAAAGCAATCCTGAACCGTATCAAGAAAGTCACTAGACTCAAGATTACCTGTCACATTGTTCCAATCAATTTGTCTAAAGTTAAAATCTCCCATTAACCCTTTCAGGTTTATTGACGTACTAGTACGGCTTACGCCCTGGGGTTATTGACGTACTAGAACGCCTAAATTCTAGCGCCCTCAAATCAAGCAGAAACAGGCTGTTAGGACTAGATGTGATAGAATGGGTCTGTGTGGTCAGTGTGCGCAGTATAAAAAAAATTCCTGCTCCACTCAGTGCATAATGAGGAAAAAAAAACTCTGACCGTGTTTTTTGTTTAAAACAGCGACTTTGCAGTCTATTTTCGTATGGTATTTATTGATGTATTCTCGTTTTCTTGGTCTCATTTGATAGATTGGAAGATATATTACAGAAATAGAGATGATTTTGATTGGATTGACAACGACAAGTACTTTGAAATTGAGCTCAAAGTAGCGAAAATGTTCGATTTTTGACGATGTTCAAGAGTAAACAAATCACACCATGGGTCCAATACACATCAACTGGCAAGTCTAATATTCATGCACAAGTGCTCTAATATTATTTATACCATTTTTACAATGATGCAGTTGTATACATAACAGTAAATCTTCTATTTTTTGTGAGAATAAACATTCAAAATGAAAAGCAAAAGAAATGTAAGAGGGGCCTGGAAACATGACTAATGAACAGAGAAGACATTATTTTAGTGCCAGGAATGTCTGCCTTGTTTATTCTGGACCCTATTTTGAAATTTGTGTGAAATTGGCCAAATTGCCATTTTCTGACCACTATTTTGCATAGTTATAATTGATAAATAGGCAATTTCTTGTACTCAATCGATAGAAGAAATGGAGTTCTAGCGAAATAGCTATAATTTTAGTTGACTGAGACATTCGAATTTGCCGAAAATAGGGCTCAAAGTGGGCGAAATCGCCGATGCGTAAGTGTCATGGCTACCGCTAACTTCGCGAAAGCATAATTCCGTTAGTTTTCGATCAAATTTCATACTTTTTGTGGCGTTATGATCGGAAAACGATTCTCTATCATTTCATAAGAATTTTTTTTTTTTTTTTTAAATTCTTGGACCCTGAGAACGAGTTTCGGAGACCCCCCTTGGACCCTGAAAGGGTTAACACAACATTTTCATATCTAAACGCCTTATGAATTTCGTCCCATAGCAGCTTACTGCACTCCCTATCCAGACTTGGGGGCCTGTAACTCACACCCAAAATTAATTTTTCACGACCCTCGAGAAACTCTAGCCAAACAGATTCTGTGTCTGCTGTTTCTAATCTTATATCTTGTCTAACACAACAATTTAAATTATCTCTGACATACATCGCCACTCCACCACCCTTCGTGTTGACCCTATCAGTGTGGAATAGTTTGTAACCCTGAATGTTGCACTCGGAAGGCATTTCTCTATCTTTCAGGTTGAACCAGGTCTCTGTTATAGCAATAATATCAATATTACCTGCACTTGCACATAATCTTAGCTCATCTATCTTATTTCTTAGACTCCTACTATTTGTATAGTAAACCTTAAGGGAGCTAGTCACACGTTGCCCTCTACTATCTCTCTTTGTTTGTTGATCAATTGCTTTGCCTTTACAAGCAATTTATTTTGAATCTTATCTTTTAAACATATCCCTGGGGTATCCTGGTAATATCTGCTGTTTCCAACCCTAATACTACAGCCTGATTGTTTCCCACAAACACCCATACCTCTATAATCTATCAGTTTAAAGTCCTAGACAAGTCTCCAATGACCCCCTCAATCGAATCGGCTAATGCAACCACTCCAGCCCCAGAGAGATGAACCCTTGCATACATATCACGTTTGCCATAGAATTTGTCCCAGTTATCAATGAATGGAATTGCAAGTTCCTTGCAATACCTGTCTAGCCAGCAATTTATACCAATTGCCCAAGACATCCATTCATTGCCCACTCCCTTTCTAGGCAAAATGCTACATATGATTGGGATCCCTCCCTTAGACCTAACTACTTCTATAGCTGACCTATACTTATCTAGTAGCTCCTGTCTTCTGCCCTTCCCAGTGTCATTACCACCAGCACTAAGACAGATAATAGGCTTGTTCCCATTACCTGACATAATATTATCCAACCTGCTGACTATGTCACCAACACCAGCTCCTGGGAGGCACACCCTCTGTCTGACCTTCCTGTCTCTGTCTTGTACTCAATCGATAGAAGAAATGGAGTTCTAGCGAAATAGCTATAATTTTAGTAGACTGAAACATTGGAATTTGCCGAAAATAGGGCTCAAAGTGGGCGAAATCGCCGATGCGTAAATGTCATCGATACCGCTAACTTCGCAAAGCATAATTCCGTTAGTTTTTTATAAAATTTCATAATTTTGGTGGCGTTATGATCAGAAAAATATTTTCTATCATTTCATAAGAAAAAAATCATTTATTTTTTTTTCCGAAAAATTTGCGACCCTGAGAACGAGTTTCGGAGAGGGCCTGGGGACCCTTAAAGGGTTAATGTCTATGGTCACTTCAAAGCACTTTTGAAACATTGCTTTTAGTGTAAAGTTTTTTAAAGTTTGAAATGACCTGCTGGTCCATGGGCTGGAGGAGAGGAGTGGTATTAGGGGGCAAAAACTTCACTTTGATGAATTTAGACTCGTGCACAATTTGCTCTTCCAAGTCTGAAGGGTGACAAGGAGCATTGTCCATTGAAATGACCTGCTTGTCCATGGGCTGGAGGAGAGGAGTGGTATTAGGGGGCAAAAACTTCACTTTGATGAATTTAGACTCGTGCACAATTTGCTCTTCCAAGTCTGAAGGGTGACAAGGAGCATTGTCCATTGAAATGACCTGCTTGTCCATGGGCTGGAGGAGAGGAGTGGTATTAGGGGGCAAGAACTTCACTTTGATGAATTTAAACTCTTGCACAATTTGCTCTTCCAAGTCTGGAGGTGACAAGGAGCATTGTCCATTATCAGGAGGCACTTAAGTGGCAAATTATTTTCCTCGAGATATTTCTTCACACTGGGGCCAAACACTTCATGGAACCAATCAATGAAAATTTCTCTTGTGACCCATGCCTTACTGTTAGACTTCCATATCACACACAAATTAGCCTTGGCAACACTGCATCTCTTAAACGCTCTGGGATTTTCAGAGTGATACACCAGTAAAGGCTTCACTTTAAAATCCCCACTAGCATTAGCACATAACATAAGAGTTAGCCTGTCTTCATAGTCTTGTGTTCTGGCAGTGCTATTTCCTCCTGTGTAATGAAGGTCCTGTGTGGCATTTTCTTCCAAAACAGGCCTGTCTCATCACAATTGAACACTTGTTGGGGTTTGAATTGTTCAGCCTCTATGTACCCCTTGAATTCTGCCACATATTTTTCAGCTGCACTTTTGTCAGAACTGGCTGCCTCACCATGCCTTATCACACTATGTATGCCACTACGCTTCTTAAATCTGTCAAAACAGCCTTTGCTGGCTTTAAATTTGCTCACTTCAGCACTGGTTGCAGGCATTTTCTTGACGAGATCCTCATGCAACTGCCTTGCTTTTTCAGATATTATTGCCTGCGTAACACTATCTCCTGCTAATTGTTTCTCGTTGATCCACACCAACAACAAATTTTCCACATCTTCCAGTACTTGCGATCTGTTTTGTGATCATATTTGCACCTTTCACAACAACAGCATTCTTGATTTGATTTGCCTTGGCCAGAATGGTAGCGATGGTTGAATAGGGTTTGCCATAGAGCCTGGCCAGCTCAGCCACACGCACTCCACTTTCATATTTTGCAATGATCTTCTTCAGTTCTACCATATTTCTCACTTTCCTTACCACTAGGAGCTTTCTTTGGACCCATGGTGGCTTATTTAGTAGTTGCAGGCACTAAAAACAGTGGAAAAATGACAAATCCCATAGATTTTGAAAAAGAAATGGATAACATGCCCACTCAGCATCTGGACCAGATTCATGGAATGCCCTGTTTATAAAGAAGTGCAAAGTACCACTAGCACAAGCCCTCAGTATTCTTTTGAGAATGAGCTTAGATCTATGAGGCCTGGTCACAGACCGGGCCGCAGGGGCGTTGACCCCTGGAACTCTCTCAGGTATACTCTCCAGGTATTTGAAATACCAGAGGCCTTAAAGAGTGCAGACATAGCTCCCTTGCATAAGGGCGGTAGTAGAGCACTAGCTAAAAATTACAGACCAGTAGCCCTGATTTCTAACATAAAAATCTTCGAAAGATTGGTGAGACGGCAGATTATAAATTTCATGGACAAGCACAACCAGCATAACTCAAACCAGCATGGTTTTAGAAAATAACTGCAGCTGAACCATTATGACAAAATTGCGGAGGCGTTAGAAGACGACCCAAACACATATGTGGTTTACACTTTGCAAAGGCATTTGACAAATGCCATCATGGAGTGATAAAGCACAAAATAAGGGCCATGGGCATTACGGGGAAGGTAGGCAGATGGATTTTCGGGTTTCTAAGACACAGAACACAAAAAGTAGTAGTAAATAGAGCAAGATGCAAGGCAAAAAGCTCAGTGCCCCAAGGTGCTGTTCTGGCACCTCTGCATAGATAGATAAAAACATCCATCAGCATGTAAGTAACTGTGGTAGAGGACACTGAAAATTACAGGAAGACATAAGCAGGGTTTTCCAGTGGGCAGTGGAGAACAACATGACGTTCAATGATGATAAGTTACAGCTGCTGAGGTATGGAAAGAATGAAGAACTCAAAAGGAACACTATAAACAAAACTCAAGATTATCACCCAAAATATCGAAAGAGACACTTAAAAGACCTGGGAATAATTATGTCAGCTGACCTTTCTTTTAAAGACCATAGCAAAACAAAGATCACGACAGTCAGGAAGCTGACGAGGTGGGTATTGAGAACTTTCAAAACAAGGGAAATAATGCCATTGGTGATACTCTTCAAATCACTAGTGCTCCCTCATTTAGAATATTGGTCAGTGTTGATGGCCCCATTCAAAGCAGGAGAAATATCAGAGCTGGAACAAATATAGAGATCGTTTATGGCTCACATTGAGCCAGTAAAATACCTAACTTAATTGGAATGCCTTCAAGTCTTGGAAATGTACTCATTGGAATGAGAGAGATAAATGATAATATTTACCTTGAAAGTACTCGAGGGCCTGGCCTCAAATCCGTACACTGCCATAACAACATACTGGAGTGAAAGATATGGGAGGAAGTGTAAAATAAACCCAGTGAGGAGCATGGGTGCGATGGGGACAATAAGGGACCACTGTATCAACACTCAGGGTCCCAGACTATTCAACATCTTACCAGAAGATATCAGAAGCAGTCCTGAAGAAAATGGACAAGTATCTTCACAATATGTCAGATTAACCAGGCTGTGATGGATACAGTGGACCCTCGGTTAGCGATGGCGTCGGATACCGATAAAATCGGTTAGCGATACATTTTTACGTCAAAATATTGACTCAGTTTACGATGATATACTCGGTTTACGATATTCGTCCCGGACGCATACGCGTGGCCCAGCTGTGCGGGCACTCCAGGGAGCGTTAGTGTGCTATTGTTTACAAGCGAGAGCAACCACCACCCACTCCACCCATGCATTCATACCAGTATATTGTCATTATTCCACTGTTTTTAGTGCTTGCAACTGCTAAATACACCACTATGGGTCCAAAGAAAGCTCCTAGTGCCAGCCCTGTGGTAAAGAGTGTAGCATTCATGCAGGGAGTGTAGCATTCATGCAGGGAGTGTAGCATTCATGCAGGGAGTGTAGCATTCATGCAGGGAGTGTAGCATTCATGCAGTGTAGCATGCAGGAGTGTAGCATCATGCAGGGAGTGTAGCATTCATGCAGGGAGTGTAGCATTCATGCAGGGAGTGTAGCATTCATGCAGGGAGTGTAGCATTCATGCAGGGAGTGTAGCATTCATGCAGGGAGTGTAGCATTCATGCAGGGAGTGTAGCATTCATGCAGGGAGTGTAGCATTCATGCAGGGAGTGTAGCATTCATGCAGGGAGTGTAGCATTCATGCAGGGAGTGTAGCATTCATGCAGGGAGGTAGCATGCAGGAGTGTAGCATCATGCAGGAGTGTAGCATTCATGCAGGGAGTGTAGCATGCATGCAGGGAGTGTAGCAGGCATGCAGGGAGTGTAGCAGGCATGCAGGGAGTGTAGCAGGCATGCAGGGAGTGTAGCAGGCATGCAGGGAGTGTAGCAGGCATGCAGGGAGTGTGGCATTAAAAGAAAAAGGCCAGTAACCCCAGAAAAGAACTTGCCACCTGCAGTGTTAATGGAAGGGGATTCCCCTTCCAAACAATAGCATACTACTACTCCATCCTCTCCCCTCCTCCCCTCTTCCACACATCAATAACTCTTCAATAAATGTAAGTGACATGTTATTGTACTATATTACATGTATTTCTTTATTGTTCATAAAGTTGTGTGTAAATGCATGTCTTATGTTGTAAAAAAATATTTTATTTTACTACTTTTGGAAGTCTGGAACGGATTAATTTTATTTCCATTATTTCTTATGGGGAAAATAGAATCGGATAACAATATTTTCGGTTACAGATAAGCCCTCTGTGACGGATTAATATCGCTAACTGAGGGTCCACTGTATATGGGGCAGCAGGCCTCCAGCAGCAACAGCCTGGTTGACCAGGCAAGCACCAGACGAGCCTGGTCCATGGCTAGACTCCGAGAGTAGTGAAACTCTCGAAACCATTCTAAGGTATATCAAAGGCATGGATCTAAATCATTGATGCTAGTGTCACATAGATCTCTATCATCGATGCTATTGTTACAAAGATCTATATAATTGATGCTAGAGCCATATAGATCTATATCATTGATGCTAGTGTCACATAGATCTATGTCATTGATGGTTTGTGTTGCATAGATCAATATCACTGATGCTTGTGTCACATAGATCTATTTCATTGATGCTAGTGTCACATAGACCTGTATGATTGATGCTTGAGTAACATAGATCTATATCATTGATGCTAGTGTCACATAGATTTATATCATTAATGCTTGTGTCACATAGATCTATATCACTGATTCTTGTGTCACATTGATCTCTATCATTGATGCTATTGTCACAAAGATCTAGTATATCAATGGTGCCAGTGCCACATAGATCTGTATCATTGATGCTAGTGTCACAAAGATCTATATCATTGATGCTAGTGTCACATAGATCAATATCACTGACATTTGTCTCACATAGATCTATATCACTGATGCTTGTGTCACATAGTTCTATATCATTGATGCTTGTGTCATATAGATCAATATCATTGATGCTTGTGTCACATAGATCTATATCATTGATGCTAGTGTTACATAGATCTGTCTCATTAATGCTTGTCACAAATCTGTATCATTGATGCTAGTGTCACACAGATCTGTATCATTGATGCTTGTGTCATGTAGATGTATATCACATGTAGATTACATGGGTATCGGAAGTTACAATGTAAATTGAGTGCAAGGAGAGCCACTGACATGCCATGGCATTAGGGGCAGCTTATTCTAGTCCTTAAAAACTATGTACTTAATATTAGAGAAATTTATTGAGTTTATTCTAGTTAAAAATTATTTTCAAAATTACAATATGATGAAATTTTACTGTTTAAATTATTATATAATGATATTAGATCTTAGATTGTTACAGGTGTTAAGATTCTTGAATGATAATATGGAATTGAGATTATCTTAAGGAAAATAACATTGAGCATTTTTGACATTAACTTATAATATGAGTAGGGGGTAACATAATAGTAACATATTATTAAAAATTGAGATTATCGTATAGGAAAGTAACAATGAGCATTTTTCAAAGTAGTTTATAGCATGATCATTTAGGTTTGGGTGAGTAGGTGGTTTTTGAGTTGAGTCTTAAATTGATTTTCAGACAAGATTATCTTAATATTTACTGGTAATGAATTCCAGATTCTGGGGCCCTTTATGTGCATAGAATTTTTACATAGGTTGATATGAACACGGGGTATATCAAAAAGTGATCTGTGTCGTGTGTTGTGGTCATGGGTCCTATTAAAGTTGGTGAGGAGAGTTTTGAGCAGAGGGTTTATATTAGAGTGTAAAGTTTTATATATGTAGTAGGCACAAGAGTAAGTATGAATGTTCTTTACGGTGAGTAGTTTGAGACTTTTGAATATTGGTGGAGTATGCTGTCTAGAGTGGGAATTTGTTATCATTCTGACTGCGGCCTTTTGTTGTGTTATGAGTGGTCTAAGGTGATTTAACGTTGTTGATCCCCATGCACAGATTCCATAGGTGAGATACGGGTAGATAAGTGAATGATATAGTGCAAGGAGAGCTGATTGAGGTACATAATAGCGTATCTTTGATAATATGCCTACTGTCTTCGAGATTTTCTTGGAAATTTGTTGTATATGTGTTTGGAATTTAAGGCTACTGTCAAGGTGGATTCCTAGGAATTTTCCCTCTGTGAGTCTTGTGATGGGTGTACCATTAAGTGTTATGTTAAGTGGAACATTTGTGACTTTGCTTCCAAACTGTATGAAGTAGGTCTTGTCAGTATTGAGAGTAAGCTTGTTAGTCGTCATCCATGTTGATATTTTCTGTAATTCGGCATTAACAGTGTTGGCCAGTATAACTGGATTTGGGTGAGAGAAGACATATGTTGTGTCATCTGCAAATAAAATGGGTTTGAGTAGTTGTGATGCATTCGGTAGGTCATTTATGTAAATGAGGAATAGGAGTGGCCCCAGGACACTTCCTTGAGGGACTCCGACTGTAATTGGTTGTGTGGAAGAGTTCGCTCCATTTGTGTACACGTATTGGCTTCTGTTGGTGAGGTATGATTTTAGGTAGTTGAGTGTATTTGTCATTCATGCCAGTGTCACCTAGATCTGTGTCATTGATGCCAGTTTCACATTAAATTAACACAATTTTGAACAATGGTCACAGAGAAAAAGGATATTTTTACAATGTTGATGATTTACTATTTAACTGGCTAATTGAAATGGTTGGAATAATTACTGTGACTAATATTAACCCTTTCAGGGCTTTGGTCTTACTAGTACGGCTTACGCCCTGGGGTTATGGATGTACTAGTACACCTAAATTCTAGCGCCCTCAAATCAAGCAGAAACAGGCTGTTAGGCCTAGATGTGAAAGAATGGGTCTGTGCGGTCAGTGTGCGCAGTATAAAAAAAATTCCTGCACCACACAGTGCATGATGGAAAAAAAACACTGACCGTGTTTTTGGTTTAAATCTTTCAGGGTCTAAGGGGGGGTCTCCGAAACTCGTTCTCAGGGTCCATGAATTTAAAAAAAAAATTATTATTTCTTATAAAAATTAATAAAAATTAATAAAAAATATTTTTTCTTATAAAAAATACATTTTTGCGATCAATACTTTCCGAGATATAGAGGATTGAAGTTGACCAAAATGGAACCGCTTACGGCAACATCGCCGATTGCCTGTCACCCGGTAATAGTTTATTTATTTATTTTTATACTTTTTTCTTTTATTTTTTAACATTTTATTTTGTCAAGTAACTTTTATGTCCTGTGAGACCAATATAAACCATATTTTGTATATATACACTCCTTGTATACTACACAATAACTGCTGGCTGACTGGCTGACCAGCTGGCTGGATGGATGGAAAGCCGACTGGCTGGCTTGCTGGCTGACCACCTAGCAGGCTAACTGGCTGGCTTGCTGACCAATTGGCTGGCTGGCTGGCTGGCTAGCTGACCAGTTGGCTGGCTGGCTGGCTAGCTGACCAGCTGGCTGGCTGGCTAGCTGACCAGCTGGCTGGCTGGCTAGCTGACCACCTGGCTGGCTGGCTACCTGACCAACTGGCTGGCTGAACAGCTGGCTGGATTGATGGCCAGCCGACTGGCTGGCTGACCAGCTAGCAGGCTGGCTGGATGGCTTGCTGACCAGTTGGCTGGCTAGCTGACCAGTTGGCTGGCTGGCTGGCTAGCTAGCTGACCAGTTGGCTGGCTGGCTGGCTAGCTGACCAGTTGGCTGGCTGGCTGGATGGATGGCTAGCCGGCTGGCTGGCTTGCTGGCTGGCTGACCAGCTGGCTGGCTGATCAGCTGGCTAGCTGACCAGCTGGCTGGCTGGCTACCTGACCAGCTGGCTGGCTGGCTACCTGACCAGCTGGCTGGCTGGCTACCTGACCAGCTGGCTGGCTGGCTACCTGACCAGCTGGCTGACTGAACAGCTGGCTGGCTGGCTGGCTGAACAGCTGGCTGGCTGGCTACCTGACCAGCTGGCTGACTGAACAGCTGGCTTGCTGGCTGGCTGAACAGCTGGTTGCATGGATGGCCAGCCGGCTGGCTTGCTGGCTGACCAGCTAGCCGGCTGACTGACTGACTGACTGACTGGCAGGGAAAATACAATAATAATAATAATTATTATTATTATTATTGTTGAACCATGGTGTAAGTGTGTCAGTCTTATCAGTAATCTAATTACACCAATGACATTGATGAGGGGTGAGGGTCCTCTTATCTTATTATTATCAGCTAAACTAATTAGTTTTGACATTTGATGTGGTACCCTGCCTCCTCGCCTGCTGCCTGCCTGCCTGCCTGCCCTGCCTGCCTGCCTGCCTCCTGCCTGCCTGCCTCCCTCCCTGCCTGCCTGCCTGCCTGCCTGCCTGCCTCCCTCCCTGTCTCCCTGCCAGCCACCCACGGGTGACGACGGGTTAGCCTCCTCTTATCAGAGTGATGACATTTGACAAATGTGTGTACACTGCCTTCCCTTTATTTGTTTTCACTGTTTTATCTGCCTGTCTGTTTGTCTCTCTCTGTCTCAGAGACAGTCACTATTGAACCAACACTGCCACATCTGAGTCCTGATATATTATTTGTCAGTCTGGATTTTTTGGATTATCCTAGGTAATTTACACTATGTATATATCCTAGGTTATTTACACCTATGTATTTATCCTAGGTTATTTACACTATGTATTTATTCTAGGTTATTTACACTTTGTATTTATGTGTACATGTGTTACAGAGCCAGCTAGCTAGCCAGCCAGCTGGTCAGCCAGCTGGTCAGCCAGCCAGCCACCTGCCTGCCTGCCTGCCAGCCAGCCAGCCAGCCAGCCAGCCAGCCAGCCAGCCAGCCAGCCAGCCAGCCAGCCAGCCAGCCAGCCAGCCAGCACAGCCAGCCAGCCAGCCAGCCAGCCAGCCTTCCCCCAGTCTTCCCCACCCACCCAACTGTCTTCCCCACCCACCCACTGTCTTCCCCACTCCCCACTGCCTTCCCACCCACCCACTGTCTTCCCCACCCACCCCACTGTCTTCCCCACTCCCCCACTGCCTTCCCCACTCCCCCACTGCCTTCCCCACTCCCCCCTGCCTTCCCCACTCCCCCACTGCCTTCCCCACTACCCCCACTGCCTTCCCACTCCCCCACTGTCTTCCCCACCCACTCCACCGTCTTCCCCACTCCCCACTGCCTTCCTACCACTCACACTGCCAGAGTGAGGTATTCCTTACTCGCATGGCTTGGTGACAAGGGCACTGAATTACCACTCCTACAATGCAATGCAGGTGCATAGTTTTTTTTTTTCCTACTGGCACACTTACCACACAACCCATTCTAACACATGCAGGCTTACCAGCTCTCTCCCCTTGATTTGAAGGCGTTAGAATTTATGCGTACTAGTATACGTCAATAACCCCAGTGCGTAAGCTGTACTAGTACGTCAAACCCTGAAAGGGTTAAAACAGCGACTTTGCAGTCTATTTTCGTATGGTATTTATGCTTGTATTCTCGTTTTCTTAGTCTCATTTTATAGACTAGATGATATATTACAGAAATAGAGATAATTTTGACTGGTTTCACGATGACAAGTACCTTGACACTGAGTGCAAAGTAGCGAAAATGTTCGATTTTGCCGATGTTCAAGAGTAAACAAATCACACCATCGTCAATACACATCAACTGGCGAGTCTAATATTCTTGCACAAGTGCGCTGATATTATTTATACCATTTTTACAATGATGCAGTTGTATACATAACAGTAAATCTTGTATTTTTTGTGAGAATAAAAATTCAAAATGGAAAGCAAGTAATGTAAGAGGGGCCTGGAAACGTGACTAATGAACAGAGAAGATGTTATTTTAGTGCCAAGAATGTCCCTTGATTATTCTAAACCCTATTTTGAAATTGGCATCATTTTAAATTTGTGAAAAGGGCCTTTTCTGACCATATTTTGGGTATTGAAATTGGAAAAGGCGGTTTTTGACTAATCGATAGAAAAAAATGGGGTTCAAAATAGCAAATTTTAGTAGACTGAAATTGGAATTTAAAAAAGGGCCAAAGGGGGAAATCGAGCTAAAAGCATCAAACCAAACCGCGAAAACAAATTGGGGATTTTCGATCCCTTTTTTTTTTTGGGTGTTATGATGGAAAAAAAATTTTCTATCATTTCAAAGAAATTTTTTTTTTTTTTAAAAATTTTGGGCTCTGAGAAAAGGGTTTGGGGGGTTGGCCAAAAAGGGAAAAATTTTTATAGAAAATTTTTGGATTCAAATTTATAGTTGTGATTTTAAATTTTAAAAAAGGGAATATAAGGTAATTAATTGAAAGAAATTACGGGGCCCCCCGGGGATTAATCCCCCAAGGGCCTGGGAGGCCGGGAGAGCACGGACAGGGCACAATGACCTGAGGTGGGGGCTGCGGACGGGTACAGTGTCCAGATGAAGTTCGTCGGACAGTTGCCAGTGCTTGGGGGAACGAGCAAGACAGTGTGCCAAAGGACCGAGGGGAGACTACCGGGGCAGTAAGGTACATCTCCTTTTCACCTAAGGTAAGAGAGTGAGTTGGGACAGTGTGCACAGTGTCCGGGGAATTAGAGACTGAGCCAGTCCCCTGAGTGTGAAAAGGTCCTAAATTTGAGGCACTGATTCAGGACAGTGAGGTGCACAGAGTACCCGAGGTGGGGGGACTGAGTCCCGACTGTGTGCCCCATTTAATGGGGGAGAGTTTGGGAGTCGGGACAGTGAGGGCATAGGGGGCCTGAGGTGGGGAGGGGGTGGGGACAGGGGCACAGAGTGCTGAAATCCCCAGTTAATAGTAGAAATCCTAGGCTTTTAAATGAAAAATGGAATTTTGAAAGTTATCCTAGAAATACAAACCACCATCAGCAACTGCTGGGGGAAATTCCCAAGATAAATTTAAACCCCCTTAAACTGTCCAAACGTAGATATACATTTGTACGTGTTCGCCCCAACGTAATCTACGTTTTATTTTTCATTCGTTCAAATTTAGACGATGGGCCCCGAGCCGCCGGGAAATGAGAGAATGGGCCCGCGACCTCGGGCGAAAAGATAAAAAAAAATGGGGGATGTGGGGAAAGATGGTACCCGAGTTAGTTTCAGTTCCATTTTGGGTCAACATCATGGCAAACCCCCGGGTGATTCACTCACGTTTATCGTAAACACTCTACTATTCTCGGGGAAAATGAAACAGAACGTGAGTTTAAGGGGTTAGACAGTGATATAGCCACTAATAATCAAGGGAATTAGTGAAAATATTGATGTCAACTTTAGATGACCCCCCAGCCCCCCTCACCCCGGGGGCCAGGCCACGGGCCCCCCAACTTTGCACCCCTGGGGGCAAAATTTGGCCCCCGGAAATCCCAAAAGGAAATTTTTCATTTTTTATGTGTTAATTAATTTATAATTTAAGGTGATATAAATGGCATTTAGAAATCGATTTAAGCCCCTAGGCCCCCTCGTTTTGTAAAATGATTATCATTTTTTCCCAGTGAAACGTATTTTTTCGTCATTACCCACGTTCAGGCAGTGGGGGCCCCAGGCCCCGGGGAAGGGTCATGGCAGGTCACGATCCAAAAACCCCCCCACTGATAGTGATAAAAGGGTAATAAAGGGGGAGTAGTTTGGGGTGAAGGAAGGGGGTGGGGGGGGATGGTCCTTTGGACCCCGTGGGCGCTTGGTGGGCAGACAAAGGACCGCCCGGGACCCTCCCCAAACCCTGGCCGGCTTTTACTCCCCCCCCCTCTGCTCCTTCAACTCAGCCACAGGTCCCCCTGCACTATCAGATCGTGAATGGAAGGGCTAACATACACCATTCGGCCCCCAAACCTTTCAATTTTATGGCAGTGGAAGTGGCATCATGCACACTGTCCCCTCACAAATGGGTCTACAGAGTTAGACTATTTTCAACTATACTTTGAGAGCCAATAATGAACCTGATTTTCTACCCAGAAAAAACCTGACTACCAGTAAAAAGGACCAGAGATGTTTCCCGAATCGCCGGCGGCAGGTGAAAAGATACAACCGGTCCAAAATGTATTTATTCCTTTTTGGGACTGTCATGCTTATGCCCACACATATAAGAACAAAAGCACTATTGGTCCACGACCCCTTATTAAAACTCAGTCTTTTTTGACCATTCCCGAACAGATTCATTCTGTTGCTGGGAAAATTTTCCCCTTCTCAGACAGGAATACAAAAACCGGAAAAAACCTCCCTTTTCAAAATCCGGGAATTGTTTATGTATTCCGCTTTAAAAAATTTAGTGCCTACTTTTATTCATTCAAGAACATTGTTTTGATATCCTTATTTTGCCCCCTGACATCTTCAAAAAAATAGATACCAAAACAAGTAATTTTTTTGGTATAAAACTGTTTTGTTTTTGGATTTGGGGACTGGTCTTGTGTTGGAGTCATTATCTACACGGGGAAAAAAAACACTTTTGATGATACCAGGGCGAAAGGGATTTCTGGGAGTTGTTCACAAGATAAGCAGCCATCCTTTGGGAAAAGGGGGGCCCTAAAGTTCGAAAAACTGGTACACAAGCCCCCATGCCTGATTTCCTAGGGGTGAACAATACTTGATATACGTCAACCCCAGGCATTCGTCAGGGGGTTTGCCCCAAACGGGGTTCCGGTTTTTGATGAGAATTTTGGCTTGTATTGCCGACTGGGCCGGAATTTGGGGATTCGTCCCGGACGCATATTTGCCCCGCGGGCCGGGCACTCCCTGGAGCGTCGGGCTATTGTTTACAAGCCACCCACCACCCACGCATTCATACCAGATATTGTCATTATTCCCTTTTTTAATTTCTTTTTAACTGAAAAGCCCCCCATGGGCCCCAAAAACTCCCGGGGCCAAGCAGGCAGGCGGGGAGTCAGTCAGTCGGGGAGTCGCCAGCCCCGTCCCGCCCAGCCAAACCCGCCGCCCCGTCAGTCAGTCCCCGCCCAGCCAGTTTGGGTGGTTGGCCGCCGGCGGCCGGGCCCTTCCCCTTTCCCGCCAGCCCCCCCGGTCCATCCCCCCCCAGGGGTTCCACCATTCCCGCCAGCCGGCCGCCCCTCCATTTAGCCAGCCCCTGGGCGCCCGCCAGAGGTCCCGCAAGGCAGCCGGGCCCCCCATCGCCAGCACAATTCCCAAAAATTCGCCAGAAACAGAACTCTCTGGAACACTTTTTTTAGCAACAGGGGCCCAGTGACCCCCAAAGGTTTACCGTAGGGAAATGTAGGTAATGTTTCCCGCCAATGACATCAGCTTTTTGCCGGGGATCACAAAAAGGAAAGGGTTTCTGTCAACCATCCACAGAAAAAAGAGATGGTACAAACAGGAAGACGAGCAAGCTTTAACAATCAACCCCGGAAAAACCGGCGTTGTCATCCTTTACGAACAATATGCGACTATCGAAAATGTGACATGATGATAGGCTTTTTACTGTGTTGAGGAGTCTCAAGTGCCCTTTCCTGTCTGCCCGCCTTTAAAAACCCCTTCCCCCCTGTCCTTTTTTATTAGTGTGACTTTGTAAAAGGGCCAAAATCGGACCGAAAGGTCGCCCTGTTTTTTTCTTAAGCTTAAAAAGGGGGAAAAAATAAAAGGTTTTCCAAATTGTTGACATTGCAACTAACCCCCTTCAACATGTTTGAAATAAAGACTGGGAAGTGGCAACGAAGCAGAATTCACCCTAAATGTCATCAAGCAGATAGCGAGGAATGATACCACACCTTCCTTCCACTCCACCTGACCTGTCACCCCCCCAAAAAGCGAATTTTCCCCTCCACAACCAGAGGAGGGTGGGGCCCCAAAAAATAATCCCTAACTGTCACTGCCTGATTCCATTACCATCTACTCCGAAGAAGTACTCACAGAAAAAGTTTGGGGCTTAAAACTAAAAATGACCCCAATAAAAAAACACATGATACAGTGTCAGCAATTGGAGTGGCCCCCTTGGAACCCCTGTTTCTTGGGGGATCATACAGTGGTAGACTTTTTAGAAACATAAATGGGGCCTGGGAAAAACCGGGATACAGTCCCAAACCCCCGGTTCCTTATTAATCTATTTTCCAGGGCCCGTGACACCGGTTTGGTAGAACTCCGATTCTATTTTTTTATAAGAAAAAAGGGGAAAAAAAATTAATTCATTCCAGATATCCAAAAATATTAAAATAAAAAATTTTTTTTTTCAACATATGACATTCAGTTACACACAATTTTAAGGGGAAATAAAGAAATAATAGTACAAAACTGTCACAATTTTTTTGGGAAAAGTTGTTGATGGTGGAAGACGG
>WNWK01039233.1:0-17548 GCA_009830355.1 Cherax destructor
AGTGCCTGTTCAACCTAGCCTAGTGTCCTGGTTCAACCCTAGCCTAGTGTCCTAGTTCAACCCTAGCCTAGTGTCCTAGTTCAACCCTAGCCTAGTGTCCTGGTTCAACCCTAGCCTAGTGTCCTTGTTCAACCCTAGCCTAGTGTCCTAGTTCAATCCTAGCCTAGTGTCCTGGTTCAACCCTAGCCTAGTGTCCTTGTTCAACCCTAGCCTAGTGTCCTAGTTCAACCCTAGCCTAGTGTCCTGGTTCAACCCTAGCCTAGTGTCCTAGTTTAACCCTAGCCTAGTGTCCTAGTTCAACCCTAGCCTAGTGTCCTGGTTCAACCCTAGCCTAGTGTCCTTGTTCAACCCTAGCCTAGTGTCCTAGTTCAATCCTAGCCTAGTGTCCTGGTTCAACCCTAGCCTAGTGTCCTAGTTCAACCCTAGCCTAGTGTCCGCCATTGCATACAGATTGAATGCAAAACTTTTAATTTAATTGTTAGCACATATCCAGATCAAAGAGGGCAGGGCATCCCTCACCTAGGGTAGAAATACATGTCACCAAGGCGACAGATAGTGCTGGTGATGAAGGCACAGGAGATACATTTCATGAATATACTCTACGGAGGCCCAGAAGCACTGGAAGGAGCAGACAACTATAGACAGTAACAATGTGCCGTAATTTTCCCGGTCAATAACTGAAGTGGAAAAGGGTGGTTGATGTATTCCAAAGATTCACCACAGATTTGGTCTTCCGGACCAAATTTAACTTGACGGTCCTCAATACTATACTCATGGGTCAATAAAATGTTAAACATTTACGTGTTACTGATGAATAATTTATGTGTATGTGTGTTAACTGAGAGAAACAGTGCACATGCACACGAGGAGGGGTATATAATTTCAGTATACATAGAGTTTACTATCAATATTCCCTTTCCTGGGATCAAGCCGTTCTGATGGTGAATAGGTTATATATAACCTTAATGACTCGTGTGTCAATAAGCTTTACTTCCAAATTAGACAATCAATCACTGACTCAAACACCGAATGATTTTATATTTAGCTTTTAAAGTGGTAGACGAGTTGAGATCCCCGGTGGAAGGTCTCGGTCAGATGACCATAACTCCAGTAGCGGGTCATCATATGACCCGCGTCGTGAGTCATGTCTTATTCACTGACGAATCTTAAAACATTATAATTTACGGTATAATCTTCATTATTTTTACGTGGTAGACCGGTAAGCCTCGGTCAGGAGACTACAGATCCTCTGATAAACATTCACATTTCATCTGAAAAACAAACAAATATCTAGCCCACCACATGACAAATACTTAAGCTTTTAGATGAAAATATTATGATCATTTGAGTATTTTAACTAAGGTTTGAATAAAGTGACCTGTTAAATAAAAGTTAGCAACACATGCATCAATGTTGAGATGGACTGCAATATAAATGACCCGTGTGTAGTCGATGAGCCTCAAACTAACTTTATATTCTGTGCTATACACTGGAAATTGTATTTCTCAGTGAATATAAAGTGAGGGGGGTTACTTTATACTTAATCTTTACTAGGGAAATAAAGTACTGTACGCTTGAAATTTAGAAAAAAAAATACCTTAAATGTATTTACATATGGATATAATTACTTGATACTTCTCTTCCTAAGTCAAAATATAATTTACATAGTTTTTATAGTATGTTTTGAACTATTTGTAGTATGTTCTGCACTATTTGTAGTATATTCTGCACTATTTGTAGTATATTCTGCACTATTTGTAGTATATTCTGCACTATTTGTAGTATATTCTGCACTATTTGTAGTATATTCTGCACTATTTGTAGTATGTTTTGCACTGTCTCTTCCTCCTTAACAATGCATATATTTAATATTCCCTATCTACTGGGACTATGCAGGAGGGGAATAAAACGGGATCTCTGGTAAATTAAAATATTTTAAAGTTTTGCTAGGATATAAAGCGACTGTTGCATTCTTGCCATTCCCTAGCTGCGCTTTCATATTCATAAACAATTTCCATGTTTAATATTCCGCGTTTGCATATTATTCACTCTGAAGTATAGATCTGTGATAATTCTAAAATTATTTTTGTACAAAATTCGCAAATGCAATTTATTTAAACGAACGGCTGGAGTAAATTATACACGTGAGAGTATTTTATTGTGCCTTTTTTATGCGTGTTTGCGTGTGTATACTTACTTGTATATAAATAAAATACCCATTAAGTTTCTGGGATCGAACACTTGCTCTTGGACCCATCTGTATTGACTGATTAACGCGATTTTTATCTATAGTTTTGCTTTTGAATCTATATTGGTCACCAGTCTTTGACAACTCGTCTCGCCTATACGTATTGATCAATTGTTTCAATTCCATTGTTTACCCATACTGGGGTAGCGCTTTTTCTTAAAGAAAAAAAAATAGTTTACTCCCTGAAATAGGAACAATGCATACACAGCTACACACAACGGTATAAATAATGTTCAACAAAATACTACATTTCTTGAAACCATTTATTGTGGATTTAAACGGCACTGCGAGACCAGTCATGTTCCCTGTTAGGTAAAAAGACACAAGTGCAACTAATGTGATATTTTATTGTGGCAACGTTTCGCTCTCCAGGAACCTTGTCAAGCTTGCTTGACAAGGTTCCTGGAGAGCGAAACGTTGCCACAATAAAATGTCACATTAGTTGCACTTGTGTCCTTTTACTTAACATATTGTCGGTAATTCTACCAACTTTAATACGATGTAAATCCTCATATTAATTTATCAGAAAACCCGAAGCTCCGCTGACTGGGACATCAAATGACTGAAGACTCGACACCAGAACTTTTCGTTTACTTCCTGACAAACAAACTATTATCACCTCAGTGGATCATTTGAAAAATGACTCGCCCCAGGGGACATCCTCTTACATCTTGACAAACCACTACGAATTCATTTACGTATTTTCTCAGGAACATAATAAAGCACAGACATATGGAAACAAGGAACACTTCAAGCCACTTAAAACTGTCTCTTTGAGGAGGAAAACAGAAGTTTTCAAGGGCGTCGATTTAGGGATGCGTGTGTCTTCCTCTGCAAGATTCATGAGATCGTCTGCGCTCTTCAGAGAGGAATGTCCGAAGTTTTCTGGCGGTTCTGGAAAAGGCAAATGATTTCAAACGGCATCGCGGAATTATTTACAGCTAGGAGTGGTAATTTAACGAGGAGGTGAACATTGCCCGCTGTCGTTAAAGTTAGTTTTAATGGCTTTTGGATTATTGTTTACTCATGCACTCTTGCACACACACACACACACACACACACACACACACACACACACACACACACACACCACTCACACGGGGTGCGTCACCAACAAGGGATGTATCAAGTGCTGGAGGGCATACACACAACTGAGGGGGAGGTGAAGCAGTTACTCAGTGACATTGATACCTCAAAGGCGATGGGTCCGGACAATATCTCCCCGTGGGTCCTTCGGGAAGGAGCTGAGGTACTGAGTGTGCCACTTACCATAATATTCAACACATCCCTTCAAACTGGGCAGCTACCTGAGGTATGGAAAAAGGCCATCGTAGTCCCCATCTTTAAAAAAAAGGAGACAGAAAAGAGGCACTAAACTATAGACCAGTGTCACGTGTATAGTGTGCAAAGTATAAGAGAAAATCATCAGGAAAAGAATGGTGGAGCATCTGGAGCAGAACAGGATAACCAACGCCAGAGAGCACGGATTCAGGGAAGGCAAATCCTGTGTAACAAACCTCCTGGAGTTTTATGATAAAGTAACAGAGGTAAGGCAAGAGAGAGAAGGGTGGGTTGACTGCATTTTCCTGGACTGCAGGAAGGCCTCCGACACAGTTCCTCATATGAGATTAGTAAAGAAGTTGGAAGACCAAGAGTGTATAACAGGAAGGGCACTGGAATGGATCAGGGAATACCTCACAGGGAGGCAACAACGGGTCATGGTGCGTGATGAGGTATCACAGTGGGCGCCAGTGACGAGCGGTGTACCGCAGGGGTCAGTCCTAGGACCAGTGCTATTCTTGGTATATGTGAATGACATGACGGACGGGATAGACTCAGAAGTGTCTCTGTTCGTAGATAATGTGAAATTAATGAGGAGAATCACATCGGATGAAGACCAAGCAGGACTTCAAAGAG
Source organism: Cherax destructor (assembly GCA_009830355.1). Taxonomy (NCBI): domain Eukaryota; kingdom Metazoa; phylum Arthropoda; class Malacostraca; order Decapoda; family Parastacidae; genus Cherax; species Cherax destructor. The sequence continues at coordinate 4,166 of WNWK01039233.1, forward strand.
ACCTGGACAAGCTTGACATCTGGTCTAGCAACTGGCTTCTCGAATTTAACCCCACCAAATGCAAAGTCATGAGGATCGGAGAAGGGCAAAGAAGACCGCTGACAGAGTACAGGCTAGGTGGACAAAGGCTACAAACCTCATCAAAGGAGAAAGACCTTGGGGTGAGTATAACGCCAAGCACGTCTCCGGAAACACACATCAACTAGATAACCGCGGCAGCATATGGGCGACTGGCAAACCTAAGATTAGCGTTCCGTTACCATAACAAGGAATCGTTCAAGACACTGTACACCGTGTACGTCAGGCCCATACTAGAGTATGCAGCACCAGTCTGGAACCCACACCTGGTCAAGCACGTCAAGAAATTAGAGAAAGTGCAAAGGTTTGCGACAAGGCTAGTTCCACAGCTCAGAGGAATGCCATATGAAGAAAGGTTGAGGGAAATAGGACTAACAACACTGGAGGACAGAAGGGTTAGAGGAGACATGATAACGACATACAAAATACTGCAGGGAATCGACAAGGTAGATAGTGACAGGATGTTCCAGAGAGGGAACACAGAAACAAGGGGACACAACTGGAAGCTGAAGACTCAGATGAGTCAAAGGGATGTTAGGAAGCACTTCTTCAGCCATAGAGTAGTTAGGAAGTGGAAAAGTCTAGCGAACGATATAGTGGAGGCGGGAACCATACATAGTTTTAAGACAAGGTATGATAAAGCTCATGGAGCAGGGAGAGCAGAGACACAGTAGCGGACAGCGAAGAGGCGGGGCCAGGAGCTGAGTCTCGACCCATGCAACCACAATTAGGTGAATTAGGTGAGTACACACACACACACACAGTGGGCGCCGGTGACGAGTGGGGTTCCACAGGGGTCAATCCTGGGAACGGTGCTGTTTCTGGTATTTGTGAACGACATGACGGAGGGAATAGACTCCGAAGTGTCCCTGTTTGCAGATGATGTGAAGTTGATGAGAAGAATTCAGTCGGACGAGGACCAGGCAGAACTACAAAGGGATCTGGACAGGCTGCAAGCCTGGTCCAACAATTGTCTCCTGGAGTTCAACCCCGCCAAGTACAAAGTCATGGAGATTGGGGAAGGGCAAAGAAGACCGCAGACGGAGTACAGTCTAGGGGGGCCAGAGACTACAAACCTCAATCAAGAAAAAAGATCTTGGGGTGAGTATAACACCAGGCACATCTGAGGCGCACATCAACCAAATAACTGCTGCAGCATACGGGCGCCTAGCAAACCTAAGAACAGCATTCCGACATCTTAATAAAGAATTGTTCAGGACCCTGTACACTGTGTACGTTAGGCCCATACTGGAGTATGCAGCACCAGTTTGGAACCCACACCTAGCCAAGCACGTAAAGAAGCTAGATAAAGTGCAAAGGTTTGCAACAAGACTAGTCCCGGAGCTAAGGGGTATGTCCTACGAGGAGAGGTTAAGGGAAATCGACCTGACGACACTGGAGGACAGGAGAGATAGGGAGGACATCATAACAACATATAAGATACTGAGAGGAATTGACAAGGTGGACAAAGACAGAATGTTCCAGAGATGGGACACAGCAACAAGGGGACACAGTTAGAAGTTGAAGACTCAGATGAATCACAGAGATGTTAGGATGTATTTCTTCAGTCACAGAGTGGTCGGGAAGTGGAATAGTTTGGGAAGCGATGTAGTGGAGGCAGGTTCCATACATAGCTTTAAGAAGAGGTATGATAAAGCTCATGGCGCAGGGAGAGTGACCCAGTAGCGGCCAGTGAAGAGGCGGGACCAGGAGCTATGAATCGACCCCTGCAACCACAAATAGGTGAGTACACACACACACATGCTGTGTGTGCCACTAACACAAATCTTCAACACATACATTAAAACTGGGCAACTACCTGAGGTATGGAAGGTGACAAATGTAGTCCCAATTTTTAAGAAAGGAGACAGACAAGAGACATTAAACTACAGACCAATGTCACTGACGTGTGTAGTATGCAAAATAATGGAGAAGATTATCAGGAGGAGAGTGGTGAAGCACCTAGAAAGGAACAAGCTTATTAACGAAAGCCTGCATGGTTTCAGGGAAGAGAAATCCTGTGTCACAAACCTACTGGACTTTTATAATAAAGTAACGGAAGTAAGACACGAGGGAAAGGGGTGGGTAGATTGCATCTTCTTGGACTGCAAGAAGGCGTTCGACACAGTTCCTCACAAGAAGTTAGTGCAAAAGCTAGAGGAACAAGCACGCATAACAGGAAACTCACTGCAATGGATCAGAGAAAACCTGACAGGGAGGCAACAACGAATCATAGTACGTGACGAGGTGCCAGAGTGGGCGCTTGTGACGAGCGTGGTTCCACTTAGGTCAGTCCTAGGACCAGTGCTGTTTTTGGAATATGTGAATGACATAACGGAAGAGATAGACTCAGAAGTGTCCCTGTTTGCAGATGATGTGAAGTTAATGAGGAGAATTAAACCGCATGAGGATCAGGCAGGACTACAAAGAGACCTGGACAGGCTGGAAGCCTGATCTAGCAACTGGCTCCTCGAATTTAACTCCGCCAAATGCAAAGTCATGAAGATGGAGGAAAGGCAAAGAAGACCGCAGATAGAGTATATGCTAGGTGGCCAAAGACTGCAAACCTCACTCAAGGAAAAGGATCTCGGGGTGAGTATAATACCGAGCACATCATCTAAGGCGCACATCAACCAGATAACTGCTGCAGCATTTGGGCGCCTGGCAAACCTAAGAATAGCGTTCCGATACCTCAGAAAGGAATCGTTCAAGACTCTGTACACCGTGTACGTCAGGCCCATACTGGAACCCACACCTGGTCAAGCATGTCAAGAAATTAGAGAAAGTGTAAAGGTTTGCAACAAGACTAGTTCCAGAGCTAAGGGAAATGTCCTACGAAGAAAGGTAAAGGGAAATCGGCCTGACGACACTGGAGGACAGGAGGGTTAGGGGAGTCATGATAACGACATGCAAAATACTGCGGACAGAGACAAGATGTTCCAGAGATGGGACACATAAATAAGGTGTCACAATTGGAAGTTGAAGACTCAGATGAGTCAAAGGGATGTTAGGAAGTATTTCTTCAGTCATAGAGTTGTCAGGAAGTGAAATAGTCTGGCAAGTGACGTAGTGGAGGCAGGAACCATACATAATTTTAAGACGAGGTTTGATAAAGATCATGGAGCAGGAAGAAAGAGGACCTAGTAGCGATCAGTGAAGAGGCGGGGCCAGGAGCAGAGTCTCGACCCCTGCAACCACAAATAGATGCGTACACACACAAAAAAAAACACACACACACACCACTACACTTACACAAACCACTTTGTGCTGTTTTACAAATTTATCGATTTTTTTTATATTATTATATACAGACAATCTATCAACTGTTTTTCTGTCTCCATATGGATATTGACTTCTCATTAACACACACACACACACAACACTCACACACACAACACTCACACACACACATATATATATATACACTATATATATATATATATATATATATATATATATATATATATATATATATATATATATATATATATATATATATATTCAGAGAGGAGAGAGCGAGAGCGTTACCATCCTCCCATCGAGGTCGTGTCATTGCAGTATTCACCATCTTTATTTACTTAGACGTATTTTTTTAGATGCCGTTTAACTTGAAACTTACCTCACGCATGTAGAGATGAGTCCATCAGCATTTTCCAATTCAGAAACTTCAGTCAGCTCCTGGGAAGTAGGAGGTTTGGCACAGGTGCCGCACACACGGCATCACTGCATGGCACTGAAGAGCACCAACAAGAAATTGGCTACACTGGCAGTTTATTGGCTAAGTTTTTCAGGAACTTGAGTGCTAATTTTTCCGAAGAACTGAGTGTCTCCGATCCACCTGGGATTAAACTCTCAGTGATGAGTGAGGCCGCGACCACACACACCCTTCACCACCATTAGTAAGCCAGGACACCCGGGGGGTCCTCTCATCCTTCACCACGTCAGGACCTGTAGCAGGACACCCGGGAGGTCCACTCTTCCTTCACCAGGTCAGGACCTATACCAGGACACCCGGGGCGTCCCCTGTAGCAGGTCTTCTCCACCAGGTCACGATCTGTAGCAGGTCCTCTCCTTCACCAGGTCACGACCTGTAGCAGGACACCTGGGGCGTCCACTCCTCCACCAGACGAGGAGACATCATGATGCAGCGACCACCACCAAGAGGGAGGCAGGACGCACCAAGAGGACACCTGGGGACGTGCTCCACCAACATGCCAGGACTCAGGTGACCTGGGGCCGGCCTCAGGCAGTACGTGAGCTGACTGCTAACGCTTCACAGCTCTCAAGGTCTTCTATTTTTCCAATAATCGACTGCTAAAGAGCCCCAGCAGCACGCATTGTGCTCCTCAAAGTCCAAAAAACAAGCAAAGAAAAACTAAAATTATTCCTGGTCTCTTAAGCACCGAGATTTCTAAGAGAAAAATTCAATATCTGAGATAAAAATGTGACGGAAAAGGAAAATAGGTGATAGAAAGAAAAAAAATATGTGATACAGGAGGAAAAAATATGTTACACAGAAAGAGAAAAATGTGACACGGAAGGAAAAAATGTGACACGGAAGGAATAAACATGTGACACAGAAAGAACATATGTGACACGGAAGGAAAAATGTGACACAAAAGGAAAAAAAAAATATGACAGAAGGAAATAGAGTAAAGAGTCGCTGTCATTCTTTCATCGAGAGTTAATAATAAATTTATTTTTTGTTATTTTCTACGTTTTTGATTGACGGATTTCCTTCAAAGATTTATGTATACGTAAACTGCGACTGTTGTACCGTGGTACCACGGTACTGGTACAAGAGTGGTACAAGAGTGGTACCATGGTACTGGTACAAGAGTGGTACCATGGTACTGGTACAAGAATGGTACCATGGTACTGGTACAAGAATGGTACCATGGTACTGGTACAAGAGTGGTACCATTATACTGGTACAAGAATGGTAGCACAGTACTGGAACAAGAGTGGTACCACGGTACTGGTACAAGAGTGGTACCATGGTACTGGTACAAGAGTGGTACCATGGTACTGGTACAAGAGTGGTACCATGGTACTGGTACAAGAATGGTAGCACAGTACTGGTACAAGAATGGTACCACGGTACTGGTACAAGAGTGGTACCACGGTACTGGTACAAGAGTGGTACCATGGTACTGGTACAGGAATTGTAGCACAGTACTGGTACAAGAGTGGTTCTGGTACAAGAGTGGTACCATGGTGCTGGTACAAGAATGGTACCACGGTACTGGTACAAGAGTGGTACCATGGTACTGGTGCAAGAGTGGTACCACAGTACTGGTACAAGAGTGGTACCACAGTACTGGTACAAGAATGGTACCACGGTACTGGTACAAGAGTGGTACCATGGTACTGGTACAAGAGTGGTACCATGGTGCTGGTACAAGAATGGTACCACGGTACTGGTACAAGAGTGGTACCATGGTACTGGTGCAAGAGTGGTACCACAGTACTGGTACAAGAGTGGTACCACTGTACTGGTATAAGAGTGGTACCACAGTACTGGTACAAGAATGGTACCACGGTACTGGTACAAGAGTGGTACCATGGTACTGGTACAAGAGTGGTACCACAGTACTGGTACAAGAGTGGTACATAAGAACATAAGAAAGGAGGAACACTGCAGCAGGCCTGTTGGCCCATACTAGGCAGGTCCTTCACAATCCGTCCCACTAACAGAATATTTGCTCAACCCAATTTTCAATGCTACCCAAGAAATAAGCTTTGACAAATTCTACCCACTCATGCGCGAGTCCCACTCAAATCCAACCCCTCTCACTCATGAATTTATCCAACCTAAATTTGAAACTACCCAAGGTCCTAGCTTCAATAACCCTACTAGGCAGACTGTTCCACTCATCAACTACCCTATTTCCAAACCAATACTTTCCTATATCCTTTCTAAATCTAAACTTATCTAACTTGAATCCATTATTGCGGGTTCTCTCTTGGAGAGATATCCTCAAGACCTTATTTATATCCTCTTTGTTAATACCCATTTTCCACTTGTATACCTCGATCATGTCTCCCCTCATTCTACGTCTTACAAGTGAATGTAATTTAAGGGTCTTCAATCTTTCTTCGTAAGGAAGATTTCTAATGCTATGTATTAATTTAGTCATTCTACGCTGAATGTTTTCTAACGAATTTATGTCCATTCTGTAATATGGAGACCAGAACTGAGCTGCGTAATCTAGGTGAGGCCTTACTAATGATGTATAAAGCTGTAATATAACCCCTGGACTTCTGTTGGTAACACTTCTTGATATAAATCCCAGTAATCTATTTGCCTTATTACGTACGCTTAGGCATTGCTGTCTTGGTTTAAGGTTGCTGCTTACCATCACCCCCAAGTCCTTCTCGCAATCTGTATAGCTAAGTTCTACGTTATTTAACTTATAAGTGCTTGGGTTATGGACACTCCCGAGCTTCAGAACCTTGCATTTATCTACATTGAATTGCATCTGCCACTTTTCTGACCACGAATTAAGTTTGTCTAAATCTTCCTGAAGTTCTATGACATCTATGTTTGAATCAATTATCCTACCTATCTTCGTGTCGTCGGCGAATTTGCTCATATCACTAGTAATTCCCTCGTCAAGGTCATTGATATATATTATAAATAACAATGGGCCCAAGACTGATCTCTGCTTCCTATTGGTGAACCATGACTCGATCCATGACAGCACTTTTCCACCAATGCCATGAGCTGCCACTTTCTTTAACAGTCTCTGGTGCGGTACTCTATCAAAAGCCTTACTAAAGTCTAAATAAACAATATCGAATTCTTTATCGTGATCAACAGCCTCAAAAGCTTTAGTGAAGAAGGTTAATAAATTAGATAGGCAGGAACGGCCCCTCGTGAATCCATGCTGAGTATCATTAATCAAATTATGGTTATCTAGATGGCTTCTAATAATATCAGCTATAATGGACTCTAGTAATTTGCCTACAATTAAGGTCAGGCTTATTGGGCGGTAATTTGACGGTAGTGACTTGTCCCCTGCTTTAAAAATAGGAATTACATTAGCCATCTTCCACATATCAGACACTACACCTGTTTGAAGAGATAAATTAAAAATGTTAGATATTGGTTCACAGAGTTCCATTTTGCATTCCTTAAGAACCCTTGCAAAAGCTCATCAGGACCCGGCGATTTATTTTGTTTCAGTCGGTCTAGTTGTTTCCTAACCATTTCGCTAGTGACTGTGATATTACATAATTTATCTTCTTCTGGGCCTCTGTAAAAATTAATTACTGGGATATTATTAATGTCTTCCTGTGTGAAAACCGAGAGAAAATAATTATTAAAAATAGAGCACATATCATTCTCCTTGTCAGTAAGATGCCCAGAGTTATTTTTAAGGGGACCTATCTTATCCTAACTTTTGTTCTATAAACCTGGAAAAACTTTTGGGTTAGTTTTTGAATCCCTAGCAACTTTAATTTCATAGTCCCGTTTAGCTTTTCTTATTCCCTTTTTAACGTCCCTCTTAATGTCAGTATACTGATTTATAAGATGACCCTCACCTCTTTTTATGCGCCTATAAATTCCTTTCTTCTGCCCTAAAAGATACTTAAGCCTATTATTCATCCATTTTGGGTCATTTCTACTAGATCTAATTTCTTTATACGGGATAAATGTTCTTTGGGCAGCCTGTATAGTGTTAAGAAAACTGTTATATTGATACCTCTCTTCTTCACCCCAGTCCACAGTTGATAAGTGTTCTCTAAGTCCATTATAATCTGCTAAGCGAAAATTTGGGACCATTACTGAATTATCCCTACTATCATACATCCATTCAATGCTAAAGGTAATTGACTTGTGGTCGCTTGAGCCGAGTTCCTCTGTAATTTCTAAATTATTAACAAGGGTTTCCTTGCTTGCCAGAACTAAGTCAAGTAGGTTATTTCCCTTGTAGGTTCTGTTACAAACTGCTTAAAAAAACAATCCTGAACTACTTCTAAAAAGTCGTTAGATTCTAAATTCCTGTCAAGAAATTCCAATCAATCTGACTAAAGTTAAAGTCCCTAGAATTACTACGTTATCGTGCCTTGTGGCCTTAACAATTTCCTCCCAAAGTAGTCTCCTTGTTCCCTATCCAAGTTTGGAGGACGGTAAATCACGCCTAAAATCAATTTTTCACACCCCTCTGAAAATTCTATCCAGACAGACTCTGGTAAATTAGACACATATGCAACACTTGGGTATCTTTATTGAGGAAACGTTTGCCACACAGTGGCTTCATCAGTCCATACAAAGGAGAATCGTGAAGAACAGGAGGAGTGTGAGGTTGTCAGGCCCTCAATCTTGAGACGATGTTGTCAGTCCATCAATCTTGAATGATTGATGGACTGACAACATCGTCTCATGATGAGGGCCTGACAACCTCACACTCCTCCTGTTCTTCACGATTCTCCTGTATGGACTGATGAAGCCACTGTGTGGCGAAATTCCTCAATAAGATCCCAAGTGTTGCATTGTCTAATTTACCAACTCGTCGGTTCTCTGAACCATTCATTCACAGACAGACTCTGTATGTGTTAATTCAGACTTTATACCTGTTTTAAGAACATAAGAACATAAGAATGGAGGAACACTGTAGAAGGCCTACTGGCCCATACAAGGCAGGTCCTTATCAAAACCACCACTACCTAAGAATTTACTCCTGTACTCACGACACTAATCAAACCCAGCCCCTCCCACTCATATATTTGTCCAATCTCTTTTAAAGCCACCCAAGGTCCAGCCTCTATCACCCTACTCGGAAGATTGTTCCACGCATCTACAACTCTGTTCGAAAACCAGTACTTGCCTATGTCCTTTCTAAATCTAAGTTTATCCAATTTAAATCCGTTATTTCTGGTTCTTACTTGGTTCGATATCCTCAGTATTTTATTAATATCTCCTTTGTTTATGCCCATCATCCACTTGTACACCTCGATGATATCTCCCTCATTCTACGTCTCTCCAGAGTGGAGATTCAATGCTCTAAGTCTATCTTCATACGGGAGATTTCTTATACTGTAAATCATTTTAGTCATTCTTCTTGTATGTTCTCCAATGAATCTATATCCATCCTGTAGTAAGGAGACCAAACTGAGCTGCATAATCCAAATGAGGTCTCACTAGTGATGTATAGAGTTGTAAAATAACTTTTGGACTTCTGTTGCTTATACAACAATTTAAATGATCACGGACATAGAGTGCCACCCCACCCCTTTCCCGATACTTCTGTCTACTTGGAACAATTTAAAACCCTGAATGTGACATTCGGCAGGCAAGTCCCGATTTTTCATATTAAACCATGTCTCAGTTATTGCAAAAACATCAATATTCCCGTACTTGCAACTAATCTCAACTCGTCCATCTTATTCCTAGCACTACGACTATTGGTGTAATATATATTTAGAGACCCTCCTTCTCTTTACCCTTCCTGCTCATCTCTGTTTTCCACTATACCTATTACTGTCCTTGTCATCTAGTGTCACTAGCTTTCCACTATCCACCTTATTCTGCCATTACTAGTTCTCCTACAACTTATAATATTACTACACTGGGACTTCTCTGTTTTCCCCCAAAACCCATACCACTAACTATTTCTAGTTTAAAGCCCTAACAGCTCCCTCCACTGCAGTTGCCAGTGCCCCACCCCAGACCTGGATAGGTGAACCCCATCCCTGGCATACATGTCATTTCTGCCATAGAAGAGGTCCCAGTTGTCAATGAATGTTACTGAATTTTCCTTACAGTATTTGTCCAGCCAGCAATTGACACCAATTGCCCTGGACAGCCATTCATTTCCAACTCCTCTCCTTGGCAAAATACCACATATGACAGGGTTCCCACCCTTCTTCCTAATTATGTCTATTGCTGACCTAAACCTGCTAGTCAGGTCCTCACTCCTACGTCTGCCAACATCGTTGCCTCCAGCACTGAGACACATAATAGGATTGCTCCCATTACCTCTCATGATGTCGTCCAGACGGCTAACAATATCCTCCATCCCAGCCCCAGGAAAGCAAACCCTCTGTCTCCTACTCCTATCAATCAAACAGAAAGCCCTATCCATGTACCTAACCTGACTGTCCCCAACAACAACAATGTTTTACCTTCCTTTGTGTCTTTCGTCGTGACGCTCCCAGAAGTCGACTCACATTCATCGGGTAGCACGGAGAATGGGTTCGATGTTTCCACAACATTCTCCTGGGTCTTCGTTGTTTCTACCTCTCCACCCGTCCTCTTGAGCCTTAACTTTGTCCCATGCGTTTTAGCCACTGTCCAGGTTCCTTTCCTGGCTTGAGATTCTCAACAGGATGATTACTGAATCCTCTTGTTTTCCTCAGTCAGTCGCTGTATCTCAAGCTTAGCTACCCTCAGTTCTTCCTTCAGCTGCTGGTAGAGTAGCTCAAGAGAGGACATCTTCTTCAGATTGACAGAGAGCACACAAGACACGTCTTCACTGAGTTAAGTCAGGTCCACCACTCAGTTAGCAGGATATGAAACGTTTGCGTATTGAACGTGTTAAATATTCTCCTCTCTCTCTCTCTCTCTCTCTCTCTCTCTCTCTCTCTCTCTCTCTCTCTCTCTCTCTCTCTCTCTCTCTCTCTCTCTCTCTCTCTCTCTCTCTCTCTCTCTCTCTCTCTCTCTCTCTTTCTCTCTTTTCTTCTCTCTCTCTCTCTCTCTCTCTCTCTCTCTCTCTCTCTCTCTCTCTCTCTCTCTCTCTCTCTCTCTCTCTCTCTCTCTCTCTCTCTCTCTCTCTCTTCCTATTATTAAAAAAACGATAAAAAACTATATTTTAAGACGCTGTAAACGTATTCACGTGCTGTAAAAAATGTACATTTACACTTCATTTGCTTTATTTCTTACGCTTAGGCATTGCTGACTTGGTTTGAGGTTGCTGCTTACCATAACCCCCAGATCCTTTTCGCATTCTGTACGGCTGAGTTCAACATTATTAAGCTGGAATGCAAAATTGAACTCTGTGAACCCTTAACTAACATAAGAACATAAGAAAGGAGGAACACTGCAGCAGGCCTATTGGCCCATACTAGGCAGGTCCTTCACAATCCGTCCCACTAACAGAATATTTGCTCAACCCAATTTTCAATGCTACCCAAGAAATAAGCTTTGACAATTCTACCCACTCATGCGCAGTCCCACTCAAATCCAACCCCTCTCACTCATGAATTTATTCAACCTAAATTTGAAACTACCCAAGGTCCCAGCTTCAATAACCCTACTAGGCAGACTGTTCCACTCATCAACTACCCTATTTCCAAACCAATACTTTCCTATATCCTTTCTAAATCTAAACTTATCTAACTTGAATCCATTATTGGGTTCTCTCTTGAGAGATATCCTCAAGACCTTATTTATATCCCCTTTGTTAATACCCATTTTCCACTTGTATACCTCGATCATGTCTCCCTCATTCTACGTCTTACAAGTGAATGTAATTTTAGGGTCTTCAATCTTTCTTCGTAAGGAAGATTTCTAATGCTATGTATTAATTTAGTCATTCTACGCTGAATGTTTTCTAACGAATTTATGTCCATTCTGTAATATGGAGACCAAAACTGAGCTGCGTAATCTAGGTGAGGCCTTACTAATGATGTAAAAAGCTGTAATATAACCTCTGGACTTCTGTTGCTAACACTTCTTGATATAAATCCCAGTAATCTATTTGCCTTATTACGTACGCTTAGACATTGCTGTCTTGGTTTAAGGTTGCTGCTTACCATCACCCCCAAGTCCTTCTCGCAATCGCCGGGTCCTGATGAGCTAATCGCCGGGTCCTGATGAGCTAATCGCCGGGTCCTGATGAGCTAATCGCCAGGTCCTGATGAGCTAATCGCCGGGTCCTGATGAGTTTAATCGCCGGGTCCTGATGAGCTTTTTGCAAGGGTTCTTAAGGAATGCAAAATGGAACTCTGTGAACCAATATCTAACATTTTTAATTTATCTCTTCAAACAGGTGTAGTGTCTGATATGTGGAAGATGGCTAATGTAATTCCTATTTTTAAAGCAGGGGACAAGTCACTACCGTCAAACTACCGCCCAATAAGCCTGACCTCAATTGTAGGCAAATTACTAGAGTCAATTATAGCTGATATTATTAGAAGCCATCTAGATAACCATAATTTGATTAATGATACCCAGCATGGATTCACGAGGGGGCCCTTCCTGCCTATCTAATTTATTAACCTTCTTCAGTAAAGCTTTTGAGGCTGTTGATCACGATAAAGAATTCGATATTGTTTATTTAGACTTTAGTAAGGCTTTTGATAGAGTACCGCACCAGAGACTGTTAAAGAAAGTGGCAGCTCATGGCATTGGGGGAAAAGTGCTGTCATGGATCGAGTCATGGCTCACCAATAGGAAGCAGAGAGTGTGCATAAATGGGTTAAATCCGAATGGGGACTTGTAACAAGTGGTGTTCCACAGGGATCAGTCTTAGGCCCATTGTTATTTATAATATAATCAATGACCTTGATGAGGAATTACTAGTGATATGAGCAAATTCGCCGACGACACGAAGATAGGTAGGATAATTGATTCAAACATAGATGTCATAGAACTTCAGGAAGATTTAGACAAACTTAATTCGTGGTCAGAAAAGTGGCAGATGCAGTTCAATGTAGATAAATGCAAGGTTCTGAAGCTCGGAGTGTCCATAACCCAAGCACTTATAAGTTAAATAACGTAGAACTTAGCCATACAGATTGCGAGAAGGACTTGGGGGTGATGGTAAGCAGCAACCTTAAGCGTACGTAATAAGGCAAATAGATTACTGGGATTTATATCAAGAAGTGTTAGCAACAGAAGTCCAGAGGTTATATTACAGCTTTATACATCATTAGTAAGGCCTCACCTAGATTACGCAGCTCAGTTCTGGTCTCCATATTACAGAATGGACATAAATTCGTTAGAAAACATTCAGCGTAGAATGACTAAATTAATACATAGCATTAGAAATCTTCCTTACGAAGAAAGATTGAAGACCCTAAAATTACATTCACTTGTAAGACGTAGAATGAGGGAGACATGATCGAGGTATACAAGTGGAAAATGGGTATTAACAAAGGGGATATAAATAAGGTCTTGAGGATATCTCTCCAAGAGAGAACCTGAATAATGGATTCAAGTTAGATAAGTTTAGATTTAGAAAGGATATAGGAAAGTATTGGTTTGGAAATAGGGTAGGGTGATGAGTGGAACAGTCTGCCTAGTAGGGTTATTGAGCTAGGACCTTGGGTAGTTTCAAATTTAGGTTGGATAAATTC
>WNWK01039234.1:0-17547 GCA_009830355.1 Cherax destructor
AATTCAATCCCTCAAATGCAAAGTCATGAGGATCGAGAAGGGCAAAGAAGACCGCTGACAGAGTACAAGCTAGGCGGACAAAGGCTACAAACCTCGGCAAAGGAGAAAGACCTTGGAGTGAGTATAACGCCAAGCACGTCTCCGGAGGCACACATCAACCAGATAACTGCGGCAGCATATGGGCGACTGGCAAACCTAAGATTAGCGTTCCGTTACCTTAACAAGGAATCGTTCAAGACACTGTATACCGTGTACGTAAGGCCCATACTAGAATATGCAGCACCAGTCTGGAACCCACACCTGGTCAAGCACGTAAAGAAACTAGAGAAAGTGCAAAGGTTTGCGACAAGGTTAGTTCCACAACTCAGGGGTCTGTCTTATGAAGAAAGATTGAGGAAATAGGACTAACAACACTGGAGGAAAGAAGGGTCAGAGGAGACATGATAACGACATACAAAATACTGCGGGGAATTGACAAGGTAGACAGTGACAGGATGTTTCAGAGAGGGAACACAGAAACAAGGGGACACAACTGGAAGCTGAAGACTCAGATGAGTCAAAATGATGTTAGGAAGCATTTCTTCAGCCACAGAGTAGTCAGGAAGTGGAATAGTCTAGAGAAAGATATAGTGGAGGCAGGAACCATACATAGTTTTAAGACGAGGTATGATAAAGCTCATGGAGCAGGGAGAGCAGAGACCCAGTAGCAGACAGCGAAGAGGCGGGGCCAGGAGCTGAGTCTCGACCCCTGCAACCACAATTAGGTGAGTACAATTAGGTGAGTACATACACACACATACATACACACACACACACGCACGCCCGCACGCACACACATACACACACACACACATACACACACACACACACACACACACACATACACACACACACACACACACACACCGGCGCCGCCACGCACACATACACACACACACACACACACACACACACCACACAACACGCACCGTGCACACACACACACACACAACACACACCGTGCACACACACACGCACCGTGCACACACACCCATCGTGCACACACACACGCACCGTGCACACACACACACACACACACAACACGCACCGTGCACACACACACAACACACACCGTGCACACACACACAACACACACCGTGCACACACACACAACACGCACCGTGCACACACACACACACACGCACCGTGCACACACACACACACGCACCGTGCACCACACACACACACACCGTGCACACACACACAAACCGCACCGTGCACACACACACACACACGCACCGTGCACACACACACAACACGCACCGTGCCACACACACACACGCACAGTGTACACACACACACACACCGTGCACACACACACACACACACACCGTGCACACACACACACACACACACACACACCGTGCACACACACACACACACGCACCGTGCACACACACACACACCGTCCCACACACACACACACCGTGCACACACCGTGCACACACACACCACGCACCGTGCACACACACACACACACACACACAAGCACCGTGAAACACACACACACACACACACACCGTGCACACACACACACACACCGTGCACCACACACACACACACACCGTGCACACACACACACACACACCGTGCACACACACACACACACACACACCGTGCACACACACACACAACACGCACCGTGCACACACACACACACACCGTGCACACACACACACACACACCGTGCACACACCGTGCACACACACACAACACGCACCGTGCACACACACACACACACACACACACACACAAGCACCGTGAAACACACACACACACACACACACACACACCGTGCACACACACACCGTGCACACACACACACACACACACCCGTGCACACACACACACACACACCGTGCACACCACACACACACACGCACCGTGCACACACACACACCGTGCACACACACACCGTGCACACACACACACCGTGCACACACACACACCGTGCACACCTGCCTTCAACACGAGCCAAGATTTAGTGATTATATAACAAGAATAAATATAAGGACAGTGGTTGTTGAGGTTCCCCAGAGCAACGACTAGATATATCACGCAAGCTGAGTCTCTCTCTCTCTCTCTCTCTCTCTCTCTCTCTCTCTCTCTCTCTCTCTCTCTCTCTCTCTCTCTCTCTCTCTCTCTCTCTCTCTCTCTCTCTCTCTCTCTCCTCTCTCTCTCTCTCTCTCTGTAGTTTACGTGGCATGCGTCTTTCTCACTGTCAAACTGGTGCCGGTGTGTTAGCTATAAGGTATAAGATGTTCTTATACAACTAGTTACCCGTGGTGAGGTAATTGGTGTTATGATACAAGTTACCTCTAGTGGTGTAATTAGTGTTATGATACCTATTACCTCTATTTAGGTAAAGAGGTTATGCTACATGCTACATACCTACTCATCTACCTGTTGATGCTGTTACGGTTAAATAATTACTTTATTCTTTCTGTTAGGTATAGTGCGGTAATAACGTTATTCTACCTCTTACTTATTTTGAGCTATTATTTCTGTTTTCCGGGTACTT
This sequence comes from Cherax destructor, assembly GCA_009830355.1. Classification (NCBI taxonomy): domain Eukaryota; kingdom Metazoa; phylum Arthropoda; class Malacostraca; order Decapoda; family Parastacidae; genus Cherax; species Cherax destructor. Next base: position 2,561 of record WNWK01039234.1, read on the forward strand.
TTTTTTTTACATAGACATTTTTTGCGTTGCAGAAGTCATTACCAATTAGCTTTGCTTAGACACTATGATATTATGATAGATACTATGAGGCTATGCTGGAGTAATGTCATTATGCCACCTGTTGCCTACTGCCATGTTGTGACACTATATTATCTCTTATCTCTGATATCTGACAGTTGTTATAACTATGATAAATAAATGACACTATTTGATCTGCAATCCGTGGACTGCAAGAACTTATTGAAGAGCAACACACTATGAAGGATGAGATGCAAGGTGTGATGAACGTGCCGTTACTGAGACCAGAGATAAATAGTGATGAGGCTGCACGCCACATGCACGGCGGTGTGATGAACGTGCCGTTACTGAGACCAGAGATGAATACAGTGATGAGGCTGCACGCCACATGCACGGCGTGGTACGAATCGTGTGTGTGTGTTTGTGTTTGCATGTCTAGTCGTTATGCAATAGCTTCCGTCCAAGAGGTAATGTATAATCTAATATAAAGGGTTCCTACATAGACCGAAATTATTTACGCTGCTTTCACACCATTGAATGTAGGTTATTCATTATAATTCCTCAATGTATGTCAGTGCCAAGACATGTGAACAGATTGAACGTGACCCCGTACAGAGGAATACTTCTAGTGTACGAAACAAATGAATTGTCTCCAGCAGAAAATTATGTTCCCTTTGCTAGCATAGTTATGTATCACAATCAATATAAGGAATAACAAATAATCAAAAGGAGTTTCCCGAGAGTTCACCTGACCACTGTGAAGTGAACAAGAAGATAGAACAAAGCAATATTATGAACAAGACACATGAGCAGCACTTGTGGATCTCTGATAGGCTTCCCCGAAATGGGATCTTTAAGTGGTTGCATGAACAATTTTCTTTCTTCAACTTCACGTATATATATCGATCATAATTTGAAAATGCCTCATCCGATCGGATTCATTTTTTCAAAACTGGTGTATGGTAACAATTTCCATATGTAGGTGTCGTAGAACCAAAGCTCTAGTTTGTGTGCAAACAAATTCGTAAATCCTTTCGATAACTGGAGAATACCTCCTCTGATCGGCTTCAAAATTTTAGCCCTAATGTGCTTTCTAGAAAGCAAGGCTTACAGTGTTAATGAACTTTTTGAGTCTCAATTTGTCAGTTTTATTAAATAGCAGTATTTTTTTTTAAATTCAATAAGTAAAGCTTCTTCGCTTTATCAGCTTAAAAATATTAACAGTGATGCAGTCTATAAAAAGGAAGACATCTTATAAGTATACACTATTTACATGTAAATTTGAAATTTTAATGACAATGTTAAAAAATGGAATTGCTGGATTAGGAGCAATTATTGTCGAATATTTTTTATGGGCTTCAAATTTTTTGTGTTCAGTGTTAATGATATATTAATAAAAAACTTGACTTCTAATTTGAGCTATGTAAATGTTAAATTGAAAAGTTCATTAAATAAACGGGTTTCCATGTAATTACTAGAGAATGAGTCTTGTGGCTGTCAAAAACTGAAACATTGCAGTAACTATTTTGGGTGTTATTTTTTTACTGAAATTGTACTTTCCACGTGACAGTTTGTCGATTATATCGATTTTTATGAAAATGGACTTTCCTAAAGAAAAAACACAAAATCAGATAATTTTAAATAGAACAATCCTGCAAAAGAAAATTTAAGCCTTGAGAACTCGTGTTTTACGAGCGTTTTTTTTTTTCACGAGTGTAGTGAACCTTTGAATACTATAAGTCTTATTACTGTCCGAGCAGAACCATTGTTAAGTAAAGTCTTATTATGTTCTTCAAAAGTTCCTCCAAAACTCGTTTATAACTCGGAACATCTTATCAGATCGTCTTCAAATACTCAACACTATTACCATACAAATGTTGCTGGAAGACAAGTGTCCTCGGTTAAATATTTTATAGAACATTCATAAAATTGGTTTCCGTGGGATCCTACTAGAAAGCCTATATTGATCGCCTTCGATATTTCAACACTCATCTATGCTACTTAGAAGAAGGTTAACGTTGTTAATGGAGTGTGTAGGTGCAATGTTGCTACTTTTGATCTAGAAATGGTATAGATATATGTTATATTATTGCATTGTTTGCCTTGATGCTGGTAAGTGGCTGTTGATCCAAAACCTTACCCTTGTGTTTCTTAACCCCTACTGATCTAACAATTAATTCTTCAAATGAAATAGTTGAATCCGTTTTGAGGTTTAGGCTCAGATTTTCAGTGCTTTTTCTTGATTAAAAGTTATGTAAATTTTAATGTAGCAATTTTATTAATGAAGATAATTTTTTTTTAAATAACTGGAGAATGTATCGTCTGATCAGATATATGTCACAGTGTTGGACTTGGGTTATGCTAAGTTAAACCTATAAAATATAAGTTTATGCGCTTATTATATATGTGCTCACAGCACTATTCCAAAAAAGTTGCATGGCATGTACCCAAAGCTTTAATAAACTTAATAACATACACACATAATTACTTAGCCTAAACACTAGCCAATGTTACTTATAAAAAAATCATATTGTTTTTGCCAGTGTAGGTCACAAATTCTCTTCTTTTTTTTTCTTGGAAGAAACTGGAAAAATGGAAATATTAATTTCCACACAATAATTTCTGAATGCCTCTACGTCTAGCTTCGCCCTTCGTCGCTAATAACTGGATGGTGCAAATTCTAAGTGGCATCAAACCTAATATGCGGGTACATTTTAGGATATAGCTGTCTTTGAGATAACAAGAGAGGACCTCTTCAGCTTGGCTTCAAAACTGGTGTTTCGTAATAGAAGGTTTGAATAAGTTTTGGGCTGTGTACGTCTTAATTTTAAATTTATATTGAAAAAGTTGGTTTAGTAATGGTCATATAACTTTTAACTCTAGGTTAGGTCATTTTTTTCTTCCCAATTTGCCCTTCTTGTAGTGATTTCATTAACTGTATATAATTTTTTATCGTTTGTGCCAGAAATTAAGAACTTTCGCAATGCACAGCAATGCACAGCATATTAGGGGCTTTTGGAATGTACATCTCTTTTATACCGAACTATGTATCATTGTATCATGTCTACCTTGCTATGTATCATTGTACCATGTCTAAATAAAAATTATTATTATTATTATTATTATTATTATTATTATTATTATTATTATTATTATTATTATTATTGAGGTTTTCAGGTTTTTACTATTTTAGTGAGCCATTAAATACCATGTTTTCGTTTTTTTGTGTGTGTGCCAGATCCGGTTCTATTGTTATATTGGGTGTTTCAAGGATTTCACTGCTAATTTCAGAACTTATTATCTAATTACAATCAAATTTGCAACCCTGGAACAAGTGGCAAGTGTATGTGTCCTCTGGCCAGTTTTATATAGAAAATTTCCGAAATTGGTTTCCAGGAAATAACTTTAGAAAGCCTCTTCTGATTGGCTTCAAAGCTTCCACATTTGTTTATTCAATTCAGAAGATTGTTGGTATTGCTAGTTAAGTGTGTGTGCCTTTTTGCAATTTTTAATTTCGAAATGTGTATGCCTCCTCAGAGGCTCTTGATTCAAGGAATTGGAATCATCCTTATCTTCATTTGATCAAACCTGAATGCCTCTCATCATTTCCCCGCTGCTAACTCCACCGGGTTTAGTGCTTCCCCCTGATTATAATAAAATGATTGTTAATAGTATCAATCTTAACACTTGACGGCTCTCATGAAATGGTCGAAACGATTTTATGGTTTACACTTTGTAGGTGTATTTTTTTTTAATTCCGGGTAATAACAGGACAATGCATTGTCTGGTCGGCTTCAAACTTTTAATGTTGAAGTGTTTTCCTTAAAAAAAAATTTTTTTTATGTGAAATACTCGAAAAATATCACTTGGGATCAGACATAAGATCCAGTCTTTCACTTTATTGGGTTTCTGGGTTAAATTAATATTATGCATGTTAATGTGCTCATAATATCTGTATATCCTAAAGACCATTGTAAAAAAAACTGTATGTCGTGGATCCAAAACTTAAATCAAATCGATCAGTCACACTTAGAAGTTTGAATTCATTTTTGTCAGAGTAGGACTCAATTTTTTTTATGTAAAAGAGAGTGTGTAAACTGAAGTAGTGGACCCTCGGTTTTCGTTGATAATTCTTTCCAGAATGCTGTTCGAGTGCCGTTACTGAACGAATTTGTTTCCATAAGGACAAATGTAAATTAGATTAGTCGTTTCAGACCCCCAAAAATACACTTACAAAAGCACTTACAAAAATACACTTACATAATTGTTCGAGTTTGGAGGTGTACGAAAACCGAGGGTCCACTGGTTTTCATGTGAAATTTTCAGTGACTCATCCGAGTGGCTACAATCCTTCAAAGCTGATGAATTGATGATGAAGCGTCTGAGAGGTTTCAAACTTCAGGACATTGGTCTCGCTGAGGCAACAAAAGAATGCCTCCTCAGCTTGGTTTCAAACCTGACGTTCTTAATTGAAGGTCTGAATCAGTGTTGTGCTATGTTTGTCCTAATGTCGTTTGTGTTGAAGAAATGTGAATACTATTTTTCATGGGTTAAATTGTGAATGTCTCTTCTGTTTCGCCACAAATTTTAAAAGAACATATTTAAATACAGTCGAAACTTACGCCACAAAATGCAATATTCCACTCTGCAACATTCCACACTCTGCAATATTCCACACTCTGCAACATTCCACACTCTGCAATATTCCACACTCTGCAATATTCCACCCTCTGCAGTATTCCACATTCTGCAATATTCCTCGCTCTGCAGTATTCCACAGTCTGCAATATTCCATACTCTGCAATATTCAACACTCTGCAATATTCCACACTTTGCAATATTCCACACTCTACAATATTCCACACTCTGCAATATTCCACACTCTGCAATATTCCACACTCTACAATATTCCACACTCTGCAATATTCCACACTCTGCAATATTCCACAGCACAATATTCCACACTCTACAATATTCCACACTCTGCAATATTCCACACTCTACAATATTCCACACTCTAAAATATTCCACACTTTGCAATATTCCACACTCTGCAATATTCCACAGCACAATATTCCACACTCTGCAATATTCCACACTCTGCAATATTCCACACTCTGCAATATTCCACACTCCGCTATATTCCACACTCTACAATATTCCACACTCTACAATATTCCACACTCTACAATATTTCACACTCTACAATATTCCACACTCTACAATATTCCACACTCTACAATATTCCTCACTCTGCAATATTCCACACTCTGCAATATTCAACACTCTGCAATATTCAACACTCTGCAATATTCCACACTCTACAATATTCCACACTCTACAATATTCCACACTCTGCAATATTCCACAGCACAATATTCCACACTGTGCAATATTCCACACTCTGCAATATTCACACTCTACAATATTCCACACTCTACAATATTCCACACTCTACAATATTTCACACTCTACAATATTCCACACTCTACAATATTCCACACTCTACAATATTCCACACTCTACAATATTCCTCACTCTGCAATATTCCACACTCTGCAATATTCAACACTCTGCAATATTCAACACTCTGCAATATTCCACACTCTACAATATTCCACACACTGCAATATTCCACACTCTACAATATTCCACACACAGCAATATTCCACACTCTACAATATTCCACACTCTACAATATTCCACATTCTACAATATTCCACACTCTACAATATTCCACACTCTACAATATTCCACACTCTGCAATATTCCACACTCTACAATATTCCACACTCTACAATATTCCACACTCTACAATATTCCACACTCTACAATATTCCACACTCTACAATATTCCACACTCTACAATATTCCACACTCTACAATATTCCACACTCTAAAATATTCCACACTTTGCAATATTCCACACTCTACAATATTCCACACTCTGCAATATTCCACACTCTGCAATATTCCACACTCTACAATATTCCACACTCTGCAATATTCCACACTCTGCAATATTCCACACTCTACAATATTCCACACTCTGCAATATTCCACACTCTGCAATATTCCACAGCACAATATTCCACACTCTACAATAGTCCACACTCTGCAATATTCCACACTCTACAATATTCCACACTCTAAAATATTCCACACTTTGCAATATTCCACACTCTGCAATATTCCACAGCACAATATTCCACACTCTGCAATATTCCACACTCTGCAATATTCCACACTCTGCTATATTCCACACTCTGCAATATTCCACACTCTGCAATATTCCACAGCACAATATTCCACACTCTGCAATATTCCACACTCTGCAATATTCCACACTCTACAATATTCCACACTCTACAATATTCCACACTCTACAATATTTCACACCCTACAATATTCCACACTCTACAATATTCCACACTCTACAATATTCCACAGTCTACAATATTCCTCACTCTGCAATATTCCACACTCTGCAATATTCAACACTCTGCAATATTCAACACTCTGCAATATTCCACACTCTACAATATTCCACACACTGCAATATTCCACACTCTACAATATTCCACACACTGCAATATTCCACACTCTACAATATTCCACACTCTACAATATTCCACATTCTACAATATTCCACACTCTACAATATTCCACACTCTACAATATTCCACACTCTGCAATATTCCACACTCTACAATATTCCACACTCTACAATATTCCACACTCTACAATATTCCACACTCTACAATATTCCACACTCTACAATATTCCACACTCTACAATATTCCACACTCTGCAATATTCCACACTCTACAATATTCCACACACTGCAATATTCCACACTCTACAATATTCCACACACTGCAATATTCCACACACTGCAATATTCCACACTCTACAATATTCCACACTCTGCAATATTCCACACTCTACAATATTCCACACTCTACAATATTCCACACACTGCAATATTCCACACTCTGCAATATTCAACACTCTGCAATATTCCACACTCTACAATATTCCACACACTGCAATATTCCACACTCTGCAATATTCCACACTCTACAATATTCCACACTCTACAATATTCCACACTCTACAATATTCCACACACTGCAATATTCCACACTCTGCAATATTCCACACTCTACAATATTCCACACTCTACAATATTCCCACTCTACAATATTCCACACTCTACAATATACAGTAGCCTCAGGTGGCTACTGTTAAGCTACACTGGGATACCTTTCTGGGATAGCGCAGTGACTGAAACATATCAATCTGGTCCATAATTTGAAGCTGAGGACCGATCTACCATATCACATTATTATTGATATTATCATTATTAATATTTATAAGAAAAATAATAATAATAATAATAATAATAATAATAATATTATTATTATTATTATTATTATTAGTAGTAGTAGTAGTAGTAGTAGTAGTAGTATTATCGTTATCATATTTATAATTAGTAATATTATTATTTTACATTAATCATTTTTGCATGCTAAGAGCTGTTATCCTACCTCAGCTCATTTCAAAGCTCAGTACACCCAGGTACCTACTTACTGCTAGGTGAACAGGAACAGCAGGTGCAAAGAAACATGTCCAACGTTACCACCGACTAATATTATTATTATAGTAATGGTATACCTTACCTTATACCTTTGAAGAGTCTCGAGAGTTTAGCTACTCTCGGAGCCCGGCCATGGGCCAGGCTCGTCTTGTGCTTGCCTGGTCTACCAGGCTGTTGCTGCTGGAGGCCCGCTGCCCCACATAATCATCACAGCCTGGTTGATCTGGCACCTGGTGAAGATACTTGTCCAGTTTCCTCTTGAAAGCTTCTACACTGAATAGTCTGGGACCCCGGATGTTGATACAGTGTTCCCTTATTGTCCCCACCGCACCCCTGCTCCTCACTGGGTTTATTTTACACTTCCTCCCATATCTCTCACTCCAGTATGTTGTTATGGCAGTGTGCAGATTTGGGACCAGGCCCTCGAGTACTTTCCAGGTATATATTATCATCTATCTCTCTCTCCTCCGCTCCAATGAGTACATGTTCAAGACTTGAAGGCGTTCCCAGTAATTTAGGTGCTTTACTGGCTCAATGTGAGCCGTAAATGGTTTCTGTATTTGTTTCAGATCTGATATTTCTTCTGCTTTGAACGGGGCCGTCAGCACTGAGCAATATTCTAAATGAGGGAGCACTAGCGATTTGAAGAGTGTCACCATCGGCGTTATTTCTGTTTTGAAAGTTCTCAATACCCACCCCGCCATTTTCCTGGCTGTCTTGATCTTTGTCTTATGGTCTTTTAAAGAAAGGTCACCTGACATAATTATTCCCAGGTCTTTTGCGTGTTCCTTTCGTTCTATTTGGTGACCCTCTTGAGTTTCTTTTGAGTTCTTCATTCTTTCCATACCTAAGCAGCTGGAACTTATCACCATTGAACGTCATGTTGTTCACCACTGCCCACTGAAAAACTCTGCTTATATCTTCCTGTAATTTTTCAGTGTCCTCTACCGTAGTGACTTTCATGCTTATTTTAGTGTCATCTGCAAATGATGATCCAAAAGTCTGACGGGTGTTTTTATATATGTCTGCTATGAGGATGAGAAACAGCAGAGATGCCAGGACAGTGCCTTGGGGCACTGAGCTTTTGACCTCGCTGATGCTGGATCTTGCTCTGTTTACTAGTACTTTTTGTGTTCTGTGTGTTAGAAACCCGAATTCCATCTGCCTACCTTCCCCGTAATGCCCATGGCACTCACTTTGTGCACTATCACTCCATGATCACATTTGTCAAACGCCTTTGCAAAATCTGTGTAAATCACATCTGCATTTTGGTCGCCTTCTAATGCCTCCTGCTATAAAACCATGCTGGTTCGGGTTATGATGGTTGTGCTGGTCCATGAACTTTGTAATCTGCCGTCTCATCATTCTTTCGAAGATTTTTATGATGTGAGAAGTTAGGGCTATTGGTCTGTAATTTTTAGCTAGTGCTCTACTACCTCCCTTATGCAAAGGAGCTATGTCTGCACTCTTTAATATTCCAAAGAATACTAAGGGCTCGTGCTAGTGGTACTTTGCATTTCTTTATAAATAAAGCATTCCATGAATCTGGTCCGGGTGCTGAGTGAGTGGGCATGTTGTCCATTTCTTTTTCGAAATCTATGGGATTTGTACTAATGTCAGTTAGTTGGTCTGCGCGGCCTTCTGCTGGAGGGAAAAATATTTCTGCATTTTCTACCTTGCTGTCATTTAGTGGGTTGCTGAACACCGACTCAAACTGTTCTTTTAGAATTTCACTCATTTCCTGTTGATCGTCAGTATACGAAGCTCCTCTCAATAGTGGTCCAATTCTACAGGTAGTTCTTAGCTTGGATTTTGCATAAGAATAGAAATATTTTGAGTTTCTTGCTATATCCTGTATGACCCTTTGTACTACTCTGTTAGGTATGACATCCTAAGCTTTTGCTCTATTTCAGTGATCTCTCGACTAAGACTATCTTCCTTCTCCTGTACCATCTCCTACGCTCTCTCTCTATATCTGATCTTCTTCTGGGTTTCCTCAATGGTACGTGCTTCATACATATCTTGTATGCTTCTGTATTCAGCTTCTCTAGGCACTGGTGGGGATTTAAGGCGCTCATGTCTGATTCCCAGGATATGTCTGATAGCCCTTGGTTTGTTTTTTCCCAGTCAATCTATGGTTGTTAAAATTAAACTTACTGAACATCCCGTCTCTAACATTAGTGCCGCAGTTCCCTAACCCTGAGTAAATACTCTTTTGAGCTATGTACTATGATGTTGTGATCAGAGTATATAGTTTTTGTAACTGTTATGTCTCTGATTAGTTCCTCGTTGTTTGTGAATATCAAATCCAGGGTATTTTCATTTCTAGTGGGATCAATTATCTGTTGATTCAATGAGTACTTTTCACAAAGCCTCATTAGTTCTCTGGTATGTGCCTGTTGAGCCAGGGTGCTTCCAGGAGATATTTCTGGTATAACATTACGTTGCGCCATCTTCCATTTTACATGAGGGAGATTAAAATCTCCGAGGAGTAAAATATTTGGTGAGGGATCTGTGAATTCCTCAGCAGTTGCTGATGGTGGTTTGTATACTAGGATAATTATCAAATTCCAATTTTCAACTTTTATGCCGAGGATTTCTACTATATCTTTCGTAGAGTTCAGCACTTCTGTGCAACAGAAAGCATAGGTCACATAGAGTCCTACTCCTCCATGTGACCTATTAATTCTATCACATCTATACATGTTATAGGTTTCTATCTTTATCTCTCCGTCCAAAACATCCCTTGTGTGTGTTTCTGTAAATGCTCCAAACATGGCATTCGCTTCTGCCAGGATCCCACTGACATAACTAACTTCGTCGTTTTTGCTTGATTTCAGACCCTGAATATTTGCAAATACGAAGCAGGAATTACCATTTGGGATGTTTTGTCTTGTTTTGTGTTTTGTTAGTACCACTGGTGATGTACTACCTGGTATGGCCCTGGTGTATTTAGGGATGTGTCGGATGTGAAAATTTAGATATCCGCTGATGCGGATGTGTACATCTATGTCTTACTTATTTTGCGGATGCGGATGCGGATGCGGATGTAAGAAATTGTGCGGATGTTCCGCGGAGGCGGATATCCGATACATCACTCGTGTACATACCCCTGGTTTCCTCAGTACTGACTTTGCATTTGATTGTTTATTCGGCCCTGATGGTAGTAGTAGTAGTGGTAATAGTCTAATAAAGCTTGTCTTCTTTTCTTCCTGTCTTCTTCCTCTTTTTATACTAGAGTGTGAAATAAAGGATAACTTCCACGTAGCAACATTGCCAGAGGAGCTACTATCACCTCAGGCGTCAGGCAAATAAAACATAGCATACTTTCCCTTATTGGCCAAGCATGTGTTACCCACGAGAAAGTGTACATAGCTGTTCCCATGTATACATTTTATGAGATAGGAGTGAGTGGAGACGAAGGGCTTTGGTACTTGACGAGCTGTTGGAGTGTGAGCAGGGTAATATTTTGTGAAGGGATTTAGGGAAACCGTTTAGCCTAACTTGAGTCTTGGAGTTGGGAAGTACAGTGCCTGCAGGGATATTTACTGTTTAAAGTGACACCTAAACTGTCGTATCTGCGCGCCTCTGGCATGACAGTGATAGTGTAAATGATGGCGAAAGTGTTTCTTTTTTGGGGCACCCTGCCTCGGTGGGAGATGGTCTCCATGTTTTATGTATATATATATATATATGCAAAGACAGTGATTATGTATGAGTGTGGTGAAAGTGTTGAATGATGATGAAAGTATTTTCTTTTTGGGGATTTTCTTTCTTTTTGGGTCACCCTGCCTCGGTGGGAGACGGCCGACTTGTTGAAAAAAAAAAAAAAAAAAAAAAAAAAATAATATATATATATATATATATATATATATATATATATATATATATATATATATATATATATATATATATATATATATATATATATATATATATATATATGCTAGGAATTACTAGCATTGTAAAATCTCTAGTTGTGTCGATGCATGCAGGGATGAGATGAAAAGCTGTAAGCCACCTGCCTGAAAGCTGGGTGCCTTGGATCAACGTCTAGCGTGAGCTTGATGCCAAGGTGTTGGTCCAGTGTGGTACGGTGGGCAAAGCACTGCGTACCTTGTCACAAGATTCGTAGGTTCGAGTCTCCGTCGGCCAGAGATCAGTGTTTGTGGATATATATATATATATATATATATATATATATTATATATATATATATATATATATATATATATATATATATATATGATGGTACCCTAGCTGGCACTACAGAATCTCTCTTAGAGGACATCAGGAAAATTAAAGACATGGGAGACAGCCTGGGCCTATCTTTAAAGTTTAAACTCCACCAAAAGAGAAATAGTTTCTACCAATCGACACATGATCCAGAACATTAGTGCTGTTTTATCAGGGGCACGAGTCATTGATCCAGCTAACAGCACTCTCCTTGGTGCTCCTCTTGGGCCCAATGGCATCGATCTTGTCCTAGGAAAAAATAATCTCAGACCTCAGGACGATGGAAGGCATCGATACACATGATGCCTTCTACCTACTCACCAGGTGCCTGTCAATCCCAAAACTTACCTACTTCCTGAGATGCTCCCCAGCCTTCAGCAGCCCGAAACTCAAGGAATATGACTCTCTCCTCAAGACCATGCTAGAAAGTGTATTGAATCTTTCCCTCGATGATGGAAGTGGTTGCAAGCCTCACTTCCAGTCAGTCTTGGGGGCTGGGAGTACACAAATCCTCCCAGATTGCCCTACCAGCTTTCCTATCCTCTTCCATAGCATCAAATGAGCTAATAAAACAACTTCTTCCGGACAACCTCAGTGTTTCAGCAGGAATACAGGACCCTAGCTATGCCAGTGCCATCACTGAATGGGAGACTCTTGCTGCTCCAGTACCAAAACCTAGTATAGAACTGGCCTACAAACAGTCAAGCTGGGACGGCCCCATCGCTGAAAAGATGCTTGCCAACATGCTTAGGGCTGTAACATCAGACAGGGAGACTGCCCGTCTCCTAGTTGTGAGTGCACATCACTCTGGGGACTTCCTCCTAACAGTTCCCATTTCAGCAATGGGAACATGCCTCAACATTGCAGTGGCTCTGCGCCTTGCTGCCCCAATCCACACGGAATATATGTGTATTTGCGGCGATGCGCAAGCCGAAAAATATGGTCTACATGGTCTAAACTGTTCCAAAACCAAGGGCTGGCATGCAAGACACAATGAAGTCAACAACATCATAAAGAGAACCCTTGCTACAGCTGGATGCCCAGCCGAGAGAGAGCCCCGATCACTAGCAGCCAACAATACCCACAACCCAGCATACCGCCCAGACGGGATCACCGTCTATCCTTGGAAGAATGGCAAGCTCTTAGCATGAGACTATACCTGTGTGTCGACACTGGCTGACATCTACATCCATCACAGTGTCGGGCTACAGGGAGGAGCTGCTGACCACAGGGAGGAGTACAAAATGGCCAACAGTATCAATTTGTCCCAGTGGGATCAGAGACCTTGGTATCATGGGGAAAAAATGCAACACGTTTCCTTAAAGAACTGATTCCAGACTCATCGAATCCACCAGGGACCCAAGGGCAACCACTTTCATGTTCCAGCGCCTCAGCGTGGCCATCCAGAGAGGAAATGCATGCTGCATACTGGGCTCGTGTCCGGCTTCAGGGGAGCTGGAGGAGATTCATAATCTTTGATATATTGTATCAAAGTATTCATGTTCATGTTTGTGTTTTCTGTCAATGAATTCTGTATATTAATAAAGTACATATATAATATATATATAGGGGGTGGTAGGAAAAGAAAATATTCAAACAGCTCCGGGGAGAACCTCGAGTTTTCCCTAAGGTACATTTATTGTCTTCCCTGAGGATAAGGGTCCCTAGTAAAGTTTAAAGATATATTTTTTTTCATTTATGTTAATTTAAAAATTAATAATTTTGTACCAAAAGAACCTTAGAAAACTTACGTAATCTTATTAAAAACAAGCGCAATTTAATTTAGTCTAATCCAACTAAATATATTTTAAATAAGTTTACAATTATTTAATAATAATCAAACACAATGAAATATATAATTTTTCCGTTAGGTTCAGAATGAATTTTGCGAAATTATTGCGAAAATTTGTGTATGTAATAAATGACGGGGTGATTTGAGTATCTCAGAAACTGTTGATATGCTGGGATTTTCTATATGGTGTGTAAAACACAAACCATCCACTGAGCTGCAGCTCTGAACTCTGTGGGCGACAATGAATTGTTTGATCGTGTGTGTGTGTGTTTGTGTATACTCATCTATTTGTACTCACCTATTTGTTGGTGCAAGGGTCGAGTTCTTGCTCCAGGTCCTGCCTCTTTGCTGATAGCTAATAGGTCCACTCTCTTCCCCTGCTCCAAGACCTTATCGTATGTGTGTGACGGGGTGTACGTGTGTACTCACCGGTCAGCAGCTTGCTCTCAACACTGGTGTTCTTAACACCGGTGTTCTCAACACTGGTGTTCTCAACACTGGTGTTCTCAACACTGGTGTTCTCAACCACTGGTGTTCTCAACATTGGTGTTATCAACATTGGTGTTCTCAACACTGGTGTTCTTAACACTGGTGTTCTCAACATTGGTGTTCTTAACACTGGCGTTCTTAACACTGGTGTTCTCAATACTGGTGTTCTCAACACTGGTGTTCTCAACACTGTTCTCAACACTGGTGTTCTCAACACTGTTCTCAACAATGGTGTTCTCAACACTGTTCTCAACACTGGTGTTCTCAACACTGGTGTTCTCAACACTGGTGTTCTCAGCACTGGTGTTCTCAGCACTGGTGTTCTCAGCACTGGTGTTCTCAACCACTGGGGCTCTCAGCACGGGCGTTCTCAACACAGGTGTTCTCAACCACTTGTGTTCTCAACATTGTTCTCAAACTGGTGTTCTCAACCACTGGCGTTCTCAATACTGGTGTTCTCAATACTGGTGTTCTCAACACTGGTGTTTTCAGCACTGGTGTTCTCAGTACTGATGTTCTCGACACTGGTGTTCTTGTCGTGTGGGTCTTGGGAGAGATATTTAGGTTGTCAAAGACACTCCTTGTAGGATGGTTACGGTATATTTACAGTATGTGAAGGAGGGAGCCCAGCCACCGTCCGTCCAGCTTGTAGATCTGTTACTTGTGAGAGGTGGTACGCCTATGCGAGGCTATGCACATGCGCTGAGCCTCTGACGTCAGCGGGTATAGTGACGTCCCACGCAAAGGGACCAGCTGTATAACTAGGATGAATGCTAATACACTACACAAGTGTTATATAATACTGACACGACAGCTCGGCCATGTTATCGTATGACGTCTCGGCATACTAGA
>WNWK01039235.1:0-17547 GCA_009830355.1 Cherax destructor
CTCGCCAGCCGCTATCCATGCCCCCACTTTTTCCCACGCGGACGCCGCCCCCCTCACCACAAACTTTTAAAAAAATAAACCCTAGGGGGATTTCTCTATTTCACCGCTTAAACTTACTTTAAGTTTCCCAAAACCGCATATTTCTAAAATTATCTTTACATTTATCAAAAAGGTTATACATTATTATTTTTTTTTCCAATTACCGAAATTTATCCTTTCTCCAATAGCTATTTACGTATATTTAAATGTCATGCAGAAACCTGCATAACAGTCCTTACCTGAGAGTCTAACTAATAAATGAATATTAATAAAATAAAAATTGTGAATACAATTTTTTAAACCCCCTTGGGTTAAAAAGGGGGGTTTTACCCACAAGCGGTTGGGTTTAGTCCCCTTTTTCTTTCACAGTTGTTCCTCTCACCGGCTATCCTTCGTCTGTCCCCCCCACCTCTTCCCTAGTGGGTCCTTCATATATATTCATGTTACTCATTTTCCAGGTAGATCTGTCTGTGACTTGATAAAGCCACTGCGGGGCGAAACGTTGTAAAAAAAGGATCACATTTTTGCCTATTTGTTTATTTTTTCATTGTGTGGGTTTTTTTATACCATTTATTTCAGAGAAAAAGGGGGGCGAAACGTTCTGGTTCTTTGACAAAATGGTTAGTATGTGAGGCCCCAACAATCTGACGTGCTCTATTTGCCATATTAATGTCTGTGAAGGTGTTTTTTATCTTGATGTTGCATTGGGTTTTTTTGTTTTTTTGTCATGAAGGGATTTTGTTCTTCGCTGATGTTTCAGGTCAGCTATGTTGGGTTGTTATAATCTTGTTCAGACGTTTCAAAAAAACAGAACATTTCGCCAGCAGTGAGGGTGGGGGAGATGGTGAAGGTCGGTTTTTAGTGTCTTCACAGCGGTGTCGTGGTCTTTTTTGTATTTTCAAGGTCGTCAGTACAGACAACTAAAAGTCATTAAGGAGGGATGGTGTAAATTTAACCGAAGCAGGTCTTTACAGCTGAAGCAAATGCTATTTAGTAGTCGTTGATAAACCGTTTGTAGGCTTTATCTTGACACGATGGGCAAGCAATGTTTCTCCTCCATTATTACACCGGTAATAATTATAATTAATAATTGCGGAATAAATAATCTTCTATGAACATTTAAAATTATATTTAAAGGGGAATTTAATAATTTTATAACCCCATTCATTCAAAACACAGGTAGGCCCACTAGGGGAGGGTGGAAGTGGGGAAAACGAAGGATAGCCGGTGAGAGGAAGAACGAGTTAAAAAAAACAGCGGGACTAAACCCAACGTTTGTGGGGAAACCCCTTTATTAACCCAGGGGGTTTCAAAATTTTTTTTTTTAGTAATTGTATTGAGGATTCTAGGAGGAGGGGGTTGTTTCCCCCGGAAACCCCCGGCCCCAGGTCTTTACCAGATGGCCCCGGCCCGGCCCCGGCGGGGGAGCAGAGACCGAAGTCTCCCATGGGAAGGGCCCCCTCGGGGGGGGCCAAACTGGTCCCGGCCCCTAGCCTTTGCCCACAAGCACGAGGCAGGTAGGTAGATAGCCCCCGGCCCCTCTGGTCTCCACCTTCCCCCCCCAAGGAGGCTGACGGAAGGAGGGGTTTTGGCCGCAGATGGAGGCAAGCCCAGCCTTGGCCCCACCCCCCCTAAAGGGGGCTGGGATGGTGATGCCGAGATGGAGCATGGGCATGATGACCTGAGGTGGGGGAGCTGGGATGGAAGAAGGGTGGGTAAGGATGAAATAGGGAAAAGGTTGGGGGTAAGGGTAGGGGGGGGAATATACAGGTGGTGGCGCCCTTTCGACATGTGCAGATAAACTGCAGGGGGAGTTGTAGCAGCTGATGAGGCGGGTGTGGGGGGACTGCAGGGGCTGGGGCGGCGATGGAAGATCCCGAAGGGGGGAAGGTCGAGAAGGCAGTCAAACAGTATTGGAGAAATCACTGAAGCTTCCATTCCCGCAAGGTGAACTGTCGTGTGAGATGTGTTTTATTTAATTAAAAAGTTGGGAAATTAGGATGTTTGGGCTTTAAAATGTCGTAGGGTCTGGAGTGTTGTAGTATTACATCTGAACTTAACAGTTCCATCGGGGAGATGTTGGTGGCCCGGCATCATTGTTGGGGTTTTCGAGAGAAAAATTTTACACCAAACAGGGGGATGGTGGAAGTGTTGGGTGGGAGGGCTGGAAGACAAGTCTCATTGGTTTTGGGAGGGGAGATGAATGCCTCATTGGTGGAAGGTAGTTGTGGCAGATTGAAAGGGGGCAGCTGATTGGTTTCGGTAGGGGGGGGAGGTGGTGGTGGCTGTCATTGGTTGTTGTTGGGTGACGTCAGTGTAGTGTTTTGGTGGACATCACGGGGACCAGCAGGTAAATAATGTCGACAATATGCTGGGATTTGAGATCACAGAAGATGGGGAGAATCTGGAATTTGAACTCTGGCATGTTGTTTAATTTGAAGAGTTCGTTAAGGAGGTGTTAACGTCCCAGGAACAGCAACGTTAGATATGAGCAAAACCATACAGTAGTAGATGGTGGTTGGGTCACTGGCAGGTGCGATTTTGGAGTAGTAGGTTGGTGGAGGCTTGGAGAATTTTGTTGTGGTAGTTGTAGTTTTTAATTGCAGCATAGGTGGAGATTTTGAAGAGACTTTTCTGTGCTCCTTTTGGGCTTCTTCATAATGTCTTTAGGGGACACTTGCAGCAAGTGTGTGATGATCGTTGCTTTTTAATTAGACAAGATGGTGGGGGGCAGCGGCGTGCAGGGGGCACGAAAATTTTAAATACAGCAAGACCGTCGGCTAATGCAGGGCAGCCATGTTGACGTCGGGGAAAAGGGGCCTTTTGCATGGGGGAAAGGGGGATTTTTATGCTCTCCCTTTCATATGAGTTTGATCTTCAATGGATGCCTTGGAGTCGATAGGTTGAACTGGAAAAATCAAGTTTCTTAAGGAAAACTGTCCTCCCCCCTGAGAGATGGAGATGACATGACAGTAAATCCTCGTCAGAAGGGTGGTTGTTGTAGTGGGTGGTGGTGGCTGTTGTGTGAGAGTGGTGGTGGCTGTTGTAGGAGTGGTGGTCTTTGTAGTGGGGGTGGGGTGGCTGTTGTAGTGGGTGGTGGTGGCTGTTGTGTGGGGGTGGTGGCTGTTGTGGAGGTGGTGGTGGCTGTTGTAGTGAGTGGTGGTGGCTGTTTTAGGGGGGTGGTGGTGGCTGTTGGTGAGAGTGGTGGTGGCTGTTGTGTGGTAGCTTTCTGCATCTTCATCATCGTTTTAGACAACAATAAATGCTTCTTTCAGGGTCAATATGGTGTTGAACTTCCCCCGCACGCTTTCAGCAACTCAGAGCAAGTTTGATAATCACACAGTGCCACTGTTGGGTTTGATCTTGACACGATTTGCATAACTCATCGTGATAAAAGGGAAATTCCCCTCCCCAACGGGGATCGTAGAGACTGAATACCGAAAGTCAGAGCTCGGACCGCACTGAGCAGAGTCGGGAAACAGAATCGTAGGGATGTCTGTATTTGTATAAGCTTCTATATCGTATCCCGTAAGTGCATGTTGTCTTAGTCCATCGGGCCGTAGGTTGTTGAGATTGTGTCTGCGGTGGGAATGATAAGGATCTCAGTGAACATCAAGGACACGGATAAATGTGAGGTAATATTAACCTATTGTATTCTGTACTACTCCCAAACAGTCAAATATTACCTATACAGTCCATAAATTAATCATACCATAATTTTATTATTATCATTAGATTTTTTACACTGGTCTAGAGCGTAAGTGGGCTCAAAAGGGTGAACTTATCTAAGGAAGTCATTTCAGCGACCAGGGTGACTCACGTTTTTCATACGCCTCACGGGGTGCTTTGGTAAATATTAGTCGGTCCCCTCCCCGAGAGATTAAGAACATAAGAACATAAGAACATCTAACAAGATTGATGGACTAACACATCGACCGATAACACCAACACAACACAGATAAACCATGCCAGTCCAAGGACTCAGCACTAAAGGCGCTACTCATGGAACAACGACTCTCAGGGGCAGCTTGGAGGAGGTTCAGCCCCCAAGAGGTCAAGGATCAACCGAGTGGCGGGATACTGCCATAAGCTGAACTACCCATCGGTCCAGACAACGGTGCGGGGCCTGCCCAGGATCCCAGCTTGGAGGATCCTGCCTCAGATGGGGCTGGGAGTTTACCCTGGTGGTCAGGGGAAGGAACCGGTCTGGTCTGCTCAGACAGCCAGTTCCTTCAACAGGTTTATATTCCCCACCTACGAGATGGTGAGGTTGGAGACAGCAGTCCCCTCCAGCAAGCTCAGCTGAGAAATCATCTCAGGGAGATCCTGGCCAAGCCTCGGGACGAGGATACATGTCAGGATCAAGACCATGGCTTCTCAGAACCCAGGGATAAGGGGCTCTTTGCCCAGGACAAGGTGAGCAAGGGGTTGTCGAGCACGTCCCTTTGCCCATCCCAGCAGGCGCTTCCTCGAAGTGCCCAAGCATATCCAAGGCCGAAAGACTAACTCGGGAATCAACAAGGCACCGACCCCGAGGTATTGATCCACCACAGGGGCCTTCCTTTCCCACATACACCTAGGAATGTGGGGGAAATTCAAGACCCGGGCCTACATAGATGGCGCTCCAGTGCAATTGCCGGGATTCAACCACATTGCAGCCACCTGCCAGGGATGTGAAAAATGTGGGGTCTGCAGCAAGGCACGACTCCAGGGACTGCATAGCCCTGCTCAGGCAGAACAACCCCGAGATTCAACGCCCAGAGCCCAGATGTGTCAATTGTGGGAAGAGGCACCACGCCTTTGGGAAACGGAGCTGTCCTGCTATAACGCAGCGGTGGCAACAGATACGGCAGCGGCACGCCCTACGACGACCACCAGAAAGCCCAACACTCAGGGCCCCCCGCAGCAACAGACAGGGTCGACGACCAACCCATGGAACACTCAGCAGCGGCCACCAGGGACACACATCACACCTTCCCAGAGCCAGCCCACGACCTACAACACCGAGTTCCAATGCTGGGCTCCTGCCAGGCTGGGACAAGGTCAGCTCCCGGCATGAACCAGGGTGGCCAACGACCCGGACAAGCGCCAAAGCCTCAGAGAAAGCAGAATCGGGACGAACAAAGCTCGGCTCAGGGATGCTGCGCAAAGGGGGTGGGGCCACACGGCAACAGACCCCGCCGACCCACCAGTGGACCCCCATTGCAAAGTCAAGACGTCCCCGTGAGCAAGAACGAAAACCCCTTTACGGGCCAAACCCGATCGCCCAGAGAGCAGTGCAGGCCTACACAGCAGCAACTCAGTCAACGGTGGATACAGAACAGCAGCCCCGAGCCCAATCGAGACACCAGCAGCCGCCTCGACCCTGAGCGATGGGGAACCGGACTCCAAGAATGCCAGCTTCACCTTGATGATCATGATCATCACGGGTGCATTTCAAACCTGCTCCCGTCTATGGTGGACCGGGAGAACTGCGAGAAGCTCCTAGGCACCCTTTTCAGCTTGGTTCTGCTGGACCCGAAGTCGTCAGCAAAATTGCAGGGAAAATCTCGGCAGGGTCTTCGAGTCCACAATCAAGAGGAGACAGGAAATGATGACTCCATCGAGGGAGTCCATGGACGAACAGGAGTGGATGGAGTCCGACGGGTCGCTCTCCAGCCCTTAAAAATTCTACAGTGGAACATCTGCGGTCTGGACAAAAAACCCACCTCGTCGTCGAAACGGCAGCCCAGGAGGAATCGACTTTTTCCTGCTCCAGGGACCTTAGTGAACCCGCCACCGACCACTTGACCACATACCGGGATTCTGGGCCCTTTTCCCCCACGGCGGGAGTTCCCGCCAGGGCATGGCAGTCTACGTGGGAACCCCATTCCACTCTCGTCAGGGGCCCCATAAAGGGCGAAGGGGTTGAGGTGAAAAGCTGTCACTCTGCACCTACCGGCCGGCCACTAACGTCTATAATGTGTCCGGGAAACCCCGAGAGTCACCCTCGACCTCTCCGAAGTTGCAGCTCTCGCTGTGTCGCCCAGCCATGGCGTTTTGGTGGCGGGGATATCAATGCCCATCCGAGCTACGCTCAGTCACTCCCACAAATGAGACAGGCAGGCACCTGGCAGCGGTGCTGGAGGATGTTCCCAGATCGCCCTCCTCAGCACGGAGAGCCACTCACCACTATGGCAACCGACTGGACGTCACGCTACTCTCCCGGATGCTACTTCCAGGAGCCAGTTGGAAATCCACCCTCTTCTCACCAGCGACCATTTTGCAATCGTCACCTCTGTCGCTCTCAAGACACCCTCCGTACTCCCCCTCCACGGTGGAACACTAAGAAGGCTGACTGGCAGTGCTTCCAGGACGTCATCCAGCAGTGGTGGGAGGAGACTGGTCTCTCTGACGACAGATGAGGCACCCAGAGCCTCCAAGCAGCTTTCTCTCGGCGCGAGGCGGCAATACCACTCCTAAAGGGTCGGGGGAACCCCCAAGCGTGATTGGTGGTTCTATGACAGAGGCAGTCAAAGACAAAACCACCGCGTCAATCGCGCCCGTAGGTTACACACGCAACCCCACGGCTGGGTCCCCCCGGGCTTCTGCGAGAGGTGGTGCGGCATCACGCCACATCTCCCACAGGACACGTCTGGCAAAGTGGTTTGAGTGGTGTGCTTCCTTCAGCCACTACTCTACCCTGTCTGAGATCTGGAGGAAGATCAGCATAGCTACGAAAGCGCAGAGGCACTGTGCGTGCTCATCGAACCCGGCTGGGGAGGCAGAGGCTGGTGGTACTCTTCACATCCAGGGCAGCCACAGCCCGCCTACCCCAGGACATCCAGGACCTCCAGGCCACCCTCCTCCCTGGTAGGACTGCCAGGATTCTAGAGGCATCCCAGGCACAAGGACGACACCGCGTCAGGTTCACCGGTCAGGAGCTGCAAGCTGCTTTCAAGACTTCACGGGCACGGCCCCGGGCAGGACGGAATCACCTACAGTATGATCTCAAAGGCAGGCCCTCACGGGCATGACGCCCTCCTGGAAGTCATCAACCGTACCTGGAGGGTCGGGCGACTTCCCACCGCATGGAAGGAAGCCAACATCCTGCGATCCCCAAGCCCAGGGATCCAGGCAACATGCAGCCCATTTCCCTCACCAGCTGCCTATCCAAGGTTGCAGAGAGGATGGTGTTAGAGCGCCTAAGATGGAAGCTTGGTCGAACACCAACACATCTATGGCTTCACACGGGGAGTGGGCACCTCTGAGGCGTCACCACCCTCATGGCCAGCGATGAGTCGACAGAGGCCGAAGATTGTCATCTTTCTCGACCTTGAGAAGGCCTTCGAGCTGGCCAGCGCACCGGCCATCCTCGACCTACTGGCGCGCAGAGGAGTGAGGGCGAAGCTGCTTGCCTGGGTCGGCTCATACCACAGGGCCGGCAGGCGCGGTGCGCTTCCAGGGGCGGCTTCTGCCCTCAGGACCTTGGAAAATGGCACCCCGCAGGGCGGTCCTCAGCCCAACTCTCTTCAACGTGCTGATGCATGAGCTGGTGCAGCTGACGTTTCAGCAGGCACCCGACTGCTCAGCTACGCTGATGACCTGGCACTCATTGTCATCGGGAAGCCCGGACTTTGTGCAAGCCCAACGCGACCTCAGCCTGCTAGATACCACCTGCCATCGCCTTGGCCTCAAGATCTCGGTGGAAAAGTCCAAGGCTATGATCTTTCGATGCCAAGGTGCCTGATACCAGGCTGAAGATCTCAGACATCAACCTGGACTGGGTCAGCAGTTACCAATATCTTGGTATATGGATTGACAGCCGACTCTCCTTACGCAAGCAGGCAGAGCATGTCAGGGAGCGTGCCATGCAACGTGTCATGCGGCCATGCGTGCCATGGCCAATCCTAGGACTGGTGCCAGCCGATATTCTCCGGATGTTCTACGTGCGGCGGTGAGCTCGCTGGTCGACTATGGTGCAATCACCCTGGCACATGCTCATCCCTCATGCCTCAAGCGCCTCAGCGTTGTACAAAATGCTGCGCTCGGGTCATGCTGGGGCTCGGGCTGGACGAACACCGTGACTCTGAACAGAGAGGCCCAACTGCAGCCCCTAAGTGACAGGATCGCCCTTGTTGCGCCAGGAGGTTGGCCAATTTGTCCAGCTACTGGGCGGTGAGCGCCTGCTGAGACCTCCTTGACCATCAGCGAGGCGACTTCGCAGGAGCCGTGTCCGACTATGGTTGTGGTCGGCTCGGAAGTGACACAGGAGCTCCTGCCCATGCCGCTCCTCGAGGACAAAGGGATGCGACCGGCCAGTCGATGGTACACCGTGCCACCGCCACGGGCACCAGAACCTGTCGTAATCCACCTTGCAAACCTGCCAGCCAGCAAGCGTCACTGTCCACAGCACGTGCTGCAGCGGTGGGCAGCTGCAAGCATTGCTGCAGCGGAGCATCCGGGTGTGCAGTGTACTACACTGATGGATCAAGAGACCCCGAGGCCGGCCGCCGGGTTCCGGGATATATCACTCCTCCTAACAGCCTACCAGACCACTGCAACATCCTTCAGGCAGAACTCCACGCCATCAGAGGGCCATCAACATGCGCTCCTGGAACACCACCAACCTCAGTCATCCACGTCGACTCCAGGGCGGCGATACAGGCCATCATGCATAGGAGCCCAAGGATAACATCCGGCTCCTCACCGCCATCAGAAAGACCTACATTCACTTGACGAGCAGGGCCGGCAAGCAGCAATCAATTGGATACCAAGCCACATCGACCTTGCTGGGAATGATGCAGTGGATGGGGCGGCTAAGTCTGCCACCTCTCGGCCCAACCTGCGACTACAATTGCCATTAGCCGCAGGCAGGTGCACCTAGGGGCAGCTTCGGCAGCCAGACGCCCATTACCAGCACCGGGAGCATCTCGGAGCCGGCACTGGTATGACAGAGCGACACGTAGGAGCCCCACCAAACATGAGGAAACTGAACAGGGAGCTGCAAGTCAGCGTCCACCGCCTGCGCCTCAGCTGCCCTACTGCAAAGCACCTCATCGAACGCATGAGTGAGGAGCATTGCCGCCACTGCGACCGGATGGTTCCAAAGCCTCTAGTTCACTATATGCTTGACTGTCCTGCGACGATGGCCATCCGCCGCAGGCACTTCCCGATGGCACCTGGGGATCTGACCGCGAGGACAAAGCAGCCCGGCTGGTTTACCTGGCCACCCATGATTTGGAGACACTACTCCCAGTCCTAGCCACCCACCCGCCCCCTCGATGACGACGCCGGAGAACCCCGACGACGACCAAGACTACCCACTACAGCTATTCTTTCTCTCACTTCCTTCTTTCTTATCCCCCATCCTTCTTCTTCCTATGTAGGTAGAACCACAGCCTGAAGTACCAAGATCTGCTGATGAAGATGCGACGTCAGAAGACACTCCCCATCATGGGGAGCCACAGCAAGAAAGAAAGAAGAAGATGACACCCTCTACCCAGGGGGCCAATGCCGGGTCACCATTTGGAGAAGACCCGGGCCGGATGTACCGGCGAACATACAACAACAACAGAACATAAGAAAGAAGGAACACTGCAGCAGGCCTACTGGCCCATGCGAGGCAAGTCCAAATCTCCAACGGCTTAAGCCAATGCCCCGACCCAGCCAGGTCAGGTTACATTCACTTAAGGAAGGAACACTGCATCTGACCTAGCACAAGCTACTGACCTGGTAGTAAAGCTAGTCAGGTCCAAACTCACACCCATCCACACCCACCCATGTATTTATCTAACCTATTTTAAAACTACACAACGTCTTAGCATCTATGACGGTACTCGGGAGTTTGTTCCACTCATCCACAACTCTATTACCAAACCAGTGCTTTCCTATATCCTTCCTGAATCTGAACTTTTCCAACTTGAAACCATTGCTGCGAGTCCTGTCTTGGCTGGATATTTTCAGCACGCTATTTACATCCCCTTTATTTATTCCTGTTTTCCATTTATACACCTCAATCATATCCCCCCTAATTCTACGTCTTTCTAGAGAGTGCAGATTCAAGGCCCTCAGTCTATCCTCATAGGGAAGATTTCTGATACATTGTTTGTTGCAAGTGGCGGTAGTCCAGATAGACAATCTCTTATAATTCCCCACAATGTCTTTTAAATAAAAAAAATCACCTAGAATAGAATGGTAATGAACTCCAGGTAGATCTGGTCACAATCATGACAAGTTACAAAGGTACGTATTTACAGATTACAGAGGAACATAATGGGTCCAGGGACTGGGCCCCAAAATTTTGATAGCTGAACAAGGTACAAAGGTAATGAACTCCCATGTTACAAAGGTAATGAACTCACAAGTTACAAAGGTAATGAATCATGTAAGTAAATTTACTTACTAACGTTTATACATGCCGAATAAGACAAGCGAAAATTTGTGCAGAAGTGTAGTGTTGTAGAACTACGATAAACAGTGTAGAGTTGCCTGTGAACACAGCAAACACAACAACATAAGATCATTTATCATCCTGAAACCAGAGTACCGGCGAATGAAGAACAAGAAGAAACCATTTCACCATTGTTGTCATAACTAATAACAATAAGAAAATGGAAAATTTGAAAATGCTTCTGTTATTGAATTGCGAGAAGTATACGGTAAGTAAGTAGTTACTTGTAAGTAGTAGTTGTAAGTTACTTGTAAGTAAGTAGTTACTTGTGGAAAGACGTAAAACCTGTAGTTGTCAGTGGTCGCAATATACACAATGGAAAGCAAATATTCTTCCAGTAATCTTCAGCAGTCGCCCCACCATAGTCAACAATAGTGATAAAATAGCATTTGACGTCCTGGAGGTGAAAAAAATCTATAAAAGTTAAATACAGTTGCTGAGTGACGTAAAGTCAGATGTAATGACGTTCACTGAACTGAAACTTACTCTGGAAAAGTGACATAAACGTGAATTTGACGTAGGCGGAAATGGCGTCAAGTGGCGTATAGCTGTATATTTGTGTTCCCTTGGACACTAACATCTCCTCTGCCTACTTTCATTTGGTTGTCACGTAGTCAATCATTTTATTTAGTGATTTTTACACCAGTAAGCGTGCGCACTCTTGTGAGTGAGTGCGCACTCGTGTGAGTGAGTGCGCACTCGTATGTGTGTGCGCGTGCGCACTCGTGTGTGAGTGTGAATGCTGTTAGTGTATTAAGTCACAATAACGGGTGTATATATTTTTAATGTAAAGAATTAAAAGTCACAATAACGGGTCTATATATGTAATGTAAAGAATTAAAGTCACAATAACGGGTGTATGTTAGTGGATATCTAATAACATTTAGTTTTGTGATAAACAATGGTGTCTTACCACATTTTAACTAAATTACAAATATATTATTATTATTAATACCCTACAGAGGTATTTAAAAATAAACAATAGTGTAACTTCATCTTTCAATTTTTATTTTATTTTATTCTAGGTGATTTGCGGGTATGGATCCCGGCCCGGGTCTCTTCCGAATTGGCGACCCGGCAGTGGCTCTCCGGGTAGGGAAGTGTCTTTTAGTTTCTTGTATTTGCGTGGCAGTCCTTCGGTGGGAAGACAAATGATGTCCCAAAAGTTAGTTTGCTCTAATGGTGGTTTGTGTAGGGTGCAATGAAGGCCCACAGCAGACCTTCACAGTGGGTGACGTGCAATGACTGGGAGTTTCTGATGGCTAGGTACGCTAGATGTGCCGCCTCATCCTCCCGGGCCTATCCCACATTCTTATCACAATATTGTTATTATTACCCTAGTATAAAGGGTATTTTAAAAATTAAACAATAACATCTCTTCCTTTTTCTCTCCTCCTTATCTTCCATTTTTATAATGCATCCATTTGTATATGAAAGATTTAAAACTTTAAATCATTAACACAGTTAACTTGAATGTAATTTTTTTTTTAAATTGAAACTTTTCTAATTTTTGTTTCATAAGTCCTTTTTATTTATTAATAAAATATTTAATCTTATTAAAAAAAAATATCAGTTTATAAAGTTCAAATGTTTTAATATTTTTGTTGCTATGCTTTATTTAAGAATGTTTAAGTTTAGGCAGAAAGACAATATAATTCTTAAGCATAAAGTAACTTAATCAGTGGAGTCATTATGTGAGTAAGACTCGCGTCAGGAGACACTCTCTTTGTATTATTATTATTTACTGCCGGCCCAGATAACATCCCGTCTAAGTTCCTAAAAGATGGTGCCTCTGAACTGACAATCCCCATTGCTCACATAATAAATTTGTCCATCACCACTAATACAGCACCAGAGGGGTTCAATGAAGCCATCGACATCAACATGTATGGCCGAAGAATCGACGAGATGGGGAAGGAAGAAGGAAGGGGAAGGATGGAAATATACTGGGAAAGGATGGGATGGTGGAGGAGGAAGGGTAGTAAAGATCAGTGGCCCAACCACTGTGGAGCAGGTGGTACTGACGTACTGTGGAGCAAGTGGTACTGACGTACTGCAAGCATGACTCAGCGGGGTGGTGGACGGTAGTACTGGCTCACTGGAGCGAGGAGGGCGGCAGGGCGGCAGAGCGGCAGGGCGGCAGGGCGGCAGAGCAGGCAGGAAAGGTCGAGAAGGCAGTCACACTGCACAGTGATGTGTTGATTACTGGGTCTTGGAGGCGGGAGAAGTAGTGATGTCTAATGTCAGATGAGTAGGAGATCCATTCACAAGAGACTTGAATTTCTTTCCAGTGATGTAATCCATTTTAAAAGGGTATACGTCTTCTGGTAGAATATCATGTAGTATGACTGAGAAGGTGTAGGAGGTGCCCTGGTCAAGGGTGTACTTGACAGTTCCATCCTGAAGACGCTGGTGAAGTTCCTTGGCATACATTAACTCAGGGTATTGGTTGGTGGTGACAAAGTAAACACCATGGAACCAATTCACCTGCACATCGGTTGGATCATTTGCAGTAGATGTGTTAGGAGCAGCAGTGGATGTGTTGCAAGTTTGGGCCGAGGTAGAACGAGTTACAGGTCCTGGTGGTGCTGGAGTCTGGTGAATAGTAGAGGTGGTCGGTGATTGGTTCGTGTTGGGGGAGTGGCTGTGGCTTGACTGGTAGGGAGGCAGCTGATTGGTTCTTGGTAGAGGTGTGAGGTGGTGGTGAGCTCTCATTGGTTGTTGTTGGCGTGACGTCAGTAGTAACTGTTTTGGTGTTGGTGCAGCCGCTGGAGTGACGACGACAGGATGCTGGTTGTTGTTGAGTATCACAGAAGATGGTGGAGAATCTGGGAATTTGAACTCTGGCATATTGTTTAATTTGAAGAGTTCATTAATGGAGGTGTTGAACGTCCCAGGAACAGCAGCATTATGCATATGAGCATAGACCATACAGTAGTAGATGGTGGTAGGGTCACTGGCAGGTGCGATGCTGGTAGTTGTAGGTTGCGTGGAAGCTTGGAGAATTTTAGTTGTGGTAGCTTGTAATTTTGTAATTGCAGCATAGGTGGGAGATTTTGAAGATGACTTTTTCTGTGCTGCTTCTTGGGTCTTCTTCAGAATGTCTTTACGAGTGGGACACTTAGCAGCAAGTGTGTGATGATCGTTGCTTTTACAGTTGAGGCAAGATGGTGTTGGTGGAGCAGCGGCGGTGCATGATCTAAAATCATGTCCTTCACTACTACATGTAGTGCAAAACTTCTTTTCCTTCACAGGACAGTCGCTGGTGTTGTGTGAATACGAGTAACAGGTCCAACAGTGAGAAATGTAGTGGAATCTCTCAGCTTCGATGCAGGTGGGGCTGACGAAGTAATAATATACAGCAAGACCGTCAGCTAATGCAGTGGCAGCCATGTTGACGTCAGTAAACGTGACCTTGAGCATGGAGGAAGCTGTAGGTATTTTCATGATGCTCTCCACTGTGGCCCATGAGTTTTGATCTTCAATGGATGTCTTGAGTTCGTCGATAGGTTGAACTGTAAGAAGCTTATCAAGTTTCTTAAGGAAAACTGTCCTCCTTGCCCTGAGAGCTGGAGATGACATGACAGTAAATCCTCGTTCAGAGAGAGTGGTGGTGGCTGTTGTAGTGAGAGTGGTGGTGGCTGTTGTAGTGAGAGTGACGGTGGCTGTTGTAGTGAGAGTGGTGGTGGCTGTTGTAGTGAGAGTGGTGGTGGCTGTTGTAGTGAGAGTGGTGTTGGCTGTTGTAGTGAGAGTGGTGGTGGCTGTTGTAGTGAGAGTGGTGGTAGCTGTTGTAGTGAGAGTGGTGGTGGCTGTTGTAGTGAGAGTGGTGTTGGCTGTTGTAGTGAGAGTGGTGGTGGCTGTTGTAGTGAGAGTGGTGGTAGCTGTTGTAGTGAGAGTGGTGGTGGCTGTTGTAGTGAGAGTGGTGTTGGCTGTTGTAGTGAGAGTGGTGGTGGCTGTTGTAGTGAGAGTGGTGGTGGCTGTTGTAGTGAGATTGGTGGTGGCTGTTGTAGTGAGAGTGGTGTTGGCTGTTGTAGTGAGAGTGGTGGTGGCTGTTGTAGTGAGAGTGGTGGTGGCTGTTGTTGTGAGTAGTTTCTCTGCATCTTCATCATCGTTGCAGACAACAATAAATGCTTCTTTCAGGGTCAATATGGTGTTGAACTTCACCTGTAGCACGCTCTTAACAGCAACTGCTAGAGCAAGTTTTGATGAATCATTCACAGTGCCACTGTTGGGTTTGATCTTGACACGATTTGCATAACTCATCGTGATGAAGGTATAAATTCCCCTCTCCAACGGGGATCGTAGGGAGACTGAAAACGGAAGTCAGAGCTGCTGTGACCGCACTGGGCAGAGTCAACTAGCAGAATGTATCCAAATGTCATAATCTCTTCAACATGGATGTTGCGGAATTCGTATCCCCGCTTCACAAGGATGGCTACTCCACTATAAGGCCCTCTGGATTTCTCGAGTGTAGAGTAACCAGGGAGTTTTATGTGTTGGTCAGGTCTGGCTGCTGTTTCGTTGAGGAGGATAATGTCTGGGTTGTGGTTGCACGACTCTATATCAAGGAGGTAGCGGTTGCTGAAGAAGTTTTTTTTTTTTTTTTTTTTATTTAAAAACACATACGTATATACATAACAATCCAATAAATACCCAAAAATAAATCAGGCTCATATAAACAAAAACAAGCAAATATAACAGCAATAAACACATCTGTCAATATATCCTATAATAAGAACCCTTGCCAAAAGCACATAAACAAAAAATGTCCATCCTACTACCATCCCAGCTAATTTTTTCTATACAATAACATAACACTGTCAATGAAACTGTACATACACTGTCTCAAAAACACCGTAAAATTAAACCATTGGTTACATATCCTACTTCTTCCCTACCACAAAACGCAGTACATAGGCATGAAATAACATAAAACCTTAAACTTTCTGCCTATAAAACAGTTGTTGCACAATAACACATAACTACAACTGACCCCCGTAACAAGGGTCACACCACAACATCATCTTAAATAAGAAATACATTAACATCAAGCCATCACTACCGTAGACAACACTGTCTACAACACAACGTCACACTCCCACACCTGAGAATAAGTCCACACAAAACACATTTGTGTTGCATACTGTTGTGCCCCTTGAACTGGGCCTCAATGTATATAATGTATATTTCCATTTTCTATAATTTTATATTGCGAATATTCTCGATAATAGCTAAATCGTTAATATTTTGCTTTATATTATTATTAGACTATTATTTAACTTAGCTATATATATTAGGTAGGATATTATATATTGTTGTGCTCGAGAGTGTGTAGTAACTGCCTTGGTGTTGGCAAACGACTGTTACGCTGCCGGCGTCTAGTTGCTGGGAGGAGTCAGTCTCTGAACACACCTGAGCTGGGTGGTTGTTTCTCGTCCCTCTCTCTCTCTGGCCTGCTGACCTCGTCGAGTCAACACCTCACTCCATTTCTTCTTGTTTTCTCGACATTAGACTCTGTTGGGTAGAGTATGCATTCGTGGGTGAGGCGAATCATACTTCTCAGGACTCTGTGTAACTCTGTTCACAGAGAATAGACTAGACAGTGATTTTTCGACGTTTTTCTGGGTTGTGTGTCACCTTGACACTTTGATACCACTCAGGTCTCAAGCTATAGCTCTGGACCTAATTCGATAAGGCACCTGTGCACCGTCACAGTTTGGGATTGTTTATGCTGAACCTAGTTTCAGTAGAAAGGGAGTTTTGTGACTGTTTTGGAGGATCTACTGATGGTCCCCAGTTAGGGTCGTTTTTCTATATCCTTGTTCCTGACGCTGTGTTGCTGTTGCCTGTTATAGTGCTGTTCTGCGAAGTGGTCATTTTACTAGACAATCAAGCTGTTCTGGTTGTCAATTTGTTAGTACAGCTAGCTTATGAGAAGTTGTTCTGTCGTACACTGGTTGAGTCGAGTCATAGTTACCGGGAGCACACTCATACACACATTTATTATTATTTGTATATATTATTGTTATTATTGACATTGTACCTGATGGTACTTGAGTCATTGAGTCATTTATATATATGTGCCCTCAGCACAGACTTGTTGTATATGAGAGCAGTGTAGGAGCTACCCTCCTAAGTATCCTAATTGATATCTTAATTAATATCTTTATATTTGATTTACTTTGCTACCCTAGATTTTCTCACTTTGATAATAAATCTTTTAAATCATTTACTTTGGTTAGTACCCTATCAGTTGCAATTCCCTTAATCTATATAATATGTCGGATAACTGAACCAGGATACTGACTTTGTTGCAAAAGCCCAGTAACAGGCTGGATGCTAGAAGGCTTTCCTTTCTGGTGTTCATTGGATATATCTATTGTTAATAGATATCGTGTCATTTTGTAACACATACATATACAAACACTAAAAAAAACACATAAATATGCAGAAGCTGCAATAATGTAAAATTCAAACAAAAGATAGAAAACACATACAGAATACAGTACTAAAAACGTAAACCTAAGAAAACATAGCAAAACATCAACTTAATCCTACATGAATTGCCACTGATACCTGGGCCAACTGCACCCAAGCACACCTGCACTGTCGGTTGTCTAACACCTAAAACCTCCCAACCTCCCAAACCCGCCCCATAAAAACAAACTGCCAGCACATCACCAGATAAACACTACTACTTGATCTTTATAATATTTCACTACTACATCCTGGGAAAACCCCAGCGTCCATGACCCCCATGACCCCCCCCCCAACATCACCCAAGTCTGAGTCAACACACACCTGAAAAAATTTCCTACAACCCCATAAAACCCCGAAAAGTCCAAAACCGGGCACCCACGTTCCACCCCGCCCAACCCATCCTAGCTTCAACCCTGTATACCCATGCAAACCAACCACCCCTTCCCGATTTTTGCCGAACCTCCCCCCCCCCCCCACTGACCAGTCCCCCCCGATTGGCTCCTACTTCATCCCCAAAAATTTAAAAAGGGGCACCACCGTCATCGTTCTATAACCCTCAAAAAAGCCTCAACCCAAGTTCTCCCATACAAACCCTG